>CM061531.1:281114509-281199494 GCA_030545055.2 Neoaliturus tenellus | reverse complement strand
GGAATGAAAAAAAAACTATTAATTTACTAAAAGCACAACCTTTTATTTGACTCGGCATAATTCCTTTGCAACTTTATTAGTTTTATTGGTTTAACAAAACATTTTTCATAGAGGTGAAAATGTGAGGATGTAAAAGAAACAGAAATGTGCGAAGATTGGCAGAATCAGTCTGTATATTTCACTGATCCAAAGAATGTCAGTTTTTATTTTATATTTAGGTAGTTGATGATGGAACGATGGCACTTGGATGAGTGATGGACTTATGATGGACATAACCTGTCACCTATGAAGAGAAAGCAAACTCCCATTGACATTTCGAACTGAGATTCAGGATTTTTCCCCTGTATTGCTCTTTTGGAATTTTACTATCAATGTGGAAACATCAATTTTCCGACGCAGATATATTTTAATTATGTTAGAAGGCAAATATGAATACATTATGCGTTTAGAGACGATTTGTGTAGCTTTCTTAGCGACAAAGATCATCTGACTATTTAGTCTTGATTCGTAAAGAAAGCGGAAAAATCAATCATATCTAGGTTAATTATAGTTTGCAATGTATTTGCCATGTTAATTATAGCTAGACATGTTATTATTCATTACTATCTAAAAAGATGTAAAGAGTAATAAATTTATGGCTAAGAAAAAGTAATTGTCTTTTATTAATGTAAGAGAACGCATAAAATTATTAAGGTTTTGGAATATACTTAAAAAAATAATCACACTGATTACCAAAAACCTTTGTATGGCATCAATTTAGTTCTTAAAATAGTGAATATTTCAGTTTAGAATGCTTTAAATGTAATATTACATATAGGCCTATAGCTAAAAAAGGAAAATTCAATTCTATAAGGTTTTTTTTATAATCCGTAGTTCTTGGTAAGTACGAGAATGTCAGTCAATTATGATTTTTAATGTAGGGGTCTATTTCACTGTTGCATCGTTGTTTTTTATTTTAAAAAGACATATTTCACAAAGTTTTATACTTAAGTAGTTCAGTCAGCTTAACACAACACTAACCCCCTGGAATTAGCTGATTGTTTTAAACAGCAATATGTACGAATATTTGGCATCAAAGTTTAAAGAGAAAGTAGAATGAGAAACGGTAGGCCTACCACTAAAAATATAGTTAATAACACTGGCCTTATGTTCCTTTTGTTAAATTTGTCACTTACAATAATAATGATGAATAAAATACTGTTGATTAAAGCCAATGTAGTAAAAACATCCAGTGATATAGATGGAATTAGGCTACTTAAAAATTATGCCATTCATTATTTTGCCTTACTTTACTTCAATTATACAAAATTATTTAATATAATAAAAATAAGTTAATTAATATTGATGTAGAATGTTTATACTCATTGAAAAACTATACGAAAAAAAATATTGTAAATACAATATTATAAATTATAGCTATATAAGTAATGGGGCACTTTTAAAAGCAGCCTTATGATTCGCGTTTAGAGAGCAAAAACAACAGTTAAATTGTCTGAATTGGCCCCAGAGTGGTACTGTAATATAATTCAGCAGCAAGCCACTTTAGAGAGCATGTTTTCATTGTTAGACGTGAGTCTATTTGTCATTACCTTCTAACACAAGAAATATAATATACACATGACTCTAGCTATTATCATACAAATTCTATTTTTTAACATTAATCTTGGAATTTGGATGTCTAAAATCTTACTTATATTTAGTTAACAGCACCAATATTTAAATTAATAGAACAGAGACAGTCAATAGTCAGCTTAGACTAGGAAGTGTTACAAAAATGGCTGTTGAATTGATTATTGTAGTTCCAACGATTGTGTTATAAAGGCTGAATACAATAGTTTGGTACACTATCTTATCCAAGATACACTTAAATCCGGCAAAGTATTGTAAAACTAAAGTATAAAGACATTGACCATTTATAATATGTTCAATAACAATTTACAATATGTTTATAATATATTAAATGTTCAATAATGACATCGTTTACTTCAATCGTCGCATTCTCACTCACTTTAGATCACACTCTGTTGAGGTTAGGCAAAATAAATCATGAATCGTAATGGAACAGTCAACTGATGTGAGATGTACGAATTGCGTAGTTTTTATAAAACACTACTTAGGTCAAATGCCGAGTTCTCATTGGTTTAGAATCTGTGTCATAACGAACACATCGTGATACTTTGAGTTTGGTTTAATAAGGTACCTCTTCATGATGTCGTATCATTATTGGAAGGGTCTTAGGGTCGTAAGGTTGCTTATTGCGAGGATCGTAGATATAATAGTTTAACCTCAATCGTTTATTCATAAACCTTGTGTAACGGAATTTCTAGATGTTAATTTAAAGTACACTTTTGGTTATTTGCATTGAGAATTATGATAGCATTAGTAAATCTTGTAAATTAAAACGAATTAACATAGATTATAAAAGACCCAGAAGAGCATGACTAATATTAACTTCAGTCATTGTGACAAAATACCAGGATCTTTAATAAAAGAATAAATTAATGAAATGGTGAAATTTTTTGAAAATCTGATTCCTGGTTCCTAGAGCCTATTTTGTAGCTTCTAGTTTTAATTTAATTGCTTTTTATCATTAAATCAATGTAAAATATTATTTATAGGTATATTTTTTAAAATTGTAAATTAGTGACAAATCCTCACGCATGTCATTGGCGGAGAAGTGAAAAGAGCATTTAAAAGTAAAGAAATGAGATTTTAACTAATTTCTATTTTCTATTTTGTGTCTATCTACGCCAGTGGCATTTTTTACGTTTTGACGGAGAACGGTCCAAACCCCAGTCTGGTTACTCGTCGACCAGTTTTTAGAAAGCATCATTAATTAATAGCCTAATGACAAATGGCAACTGGGACCGGAATCGAACATTTAAAAAGCTACTAACTTCTCTTAGGACCGAACCGGCAACCTTTGGATACAAAGGCGAACACTAAAACCACTCAGCTATCCAGCCAGTTTCTGGTGACCTCATTGAAAACTTCAAATGTTTAGCAATATTAATTATATAATTTAGATAATGAGATGTAGTATAATATACAGAGTTGTTGGAAAGTCACTGACGGTTTTATTTTTGTTATTCTCATGGAACTACAAATGTTACTTAGATAAAAACTACAGAAAAAAGACATAATTAATGATTATAATCATTAATGTTTAAACAAAACTTAATAATAATTATATTTCGATGAAAGATAAAAAAACAACCGCTGTTGGTATATTAGTTATACGCAATATAATTTATTTGAAGGTATGTACGAAAATTGTGTTGGAATACGATGTTTGAAAATCAATTTTGCAATTTGAATGATTACATAGAGCATTAAATGATTGCCCATAATGAAGTGATGGCCAATTTATGATCTCTATAATCAATCATATTGCCTGATTTTGATTTTCAATGACTGATTTTCAAACATGAATAGCCCTAATAGCACCAATAATACCAATGAAGTTTTCGACCAAACCCCCAAATACAATATTCTGCATAAACTGCGTATAATTAATCTACTAACGCTGGTTGTTGTCTGATGTTTCAACAAAACATCATTAATGCTCTTAAATTACCTCTATAAATTTTGCTATTTTGTTTATCTACGTAATATGTATAGTTTCCATGGAATAACAAAATACGCTGTAGGTGAGTTTTCAATCATCCTGTATATAATGTTATCAACAATTCTTAGTACTACTGTACCACCAATTTAGCTATACTACAATGAATGAGCACATTAATATTCTGAAATTTTTCATATGAATATACAATTTATCAAATGGGTTTTTATACTAAAATAGAAATCACTAACAAAATAAAATATCATGTAGTAACATCAGTTCCAGAGCCAAAACGTTAATTAGAACGAACAAGGTCAACAAAAACTACAAACTAAAATGAAATTAATAATTTAACTTACATAAAATTTATTATATTACTTTATGTTTATTTTTAGTTGTGCTATAATCTTCCAAAAAATATAGTACAATATATATTGTTATAGAATACTTTTGTTTTTAAATACATAACCACAGGTCCATAAAGTATTTGTTTCGTCAAGTAACTAGATTGTGTTATTGTTTGTTATAGATAAAATAATAGAAATATGTGTTCGTGTCGTATTTAATATAAAACCATCTGTTAATAAAACCTCAATTTAAAGTTAATTTTTACAATTTACATTGATTAATAAAATTTTTATTGAGATTGAATTATAATTAGGATTGAATATGTCATGAAGTTTACTTTAAGTCATGATAGTAAACTATTAATTTAGCAATGTTAAATTTATTTACCAGTTATGAGATTTCACAGTAATGTTTACAACATTGAATTCCAAGTTAAAGTAACAGCACATGCAAAATCTCCACTTTTGGATTAAGCAACGCCCGCAAGAGTTACTGTACTATTAAATTTCTTCTGCACTCACTTTCATGTAATTAGTTGAAATGTTACAATATTTGATAATATACAATGCAATAACCACCACGGTTTCGTTTTTAATGTGATTACACATTGATGAATTTATTTTAAATTCCCTAAATTGAATTTAACTCATAATGTTTAACAGTTTAGTATTTCCGACAAAGAACCTTAAATAGGCCTAGGTGTAAGAAATTGATTTAGAAATCACTGATGGTCCTTATCCCAACAAGCTATCAAATGTTAACAAAAGAGTCACAACACAATATTATATGACAGAACACTATAATTATTCTTTACGTACTTCCACAGAGAATTTAAATTGATCATCCAATCAGTATTACGTTAAGTTAAAATTTTACTAAGCGAAACTTAATTACGAAGAATATTTAATATGGGCAGTTTACTGAAATAAGCACGTGTTTGTTGTATTGTGATTAGGGACGTGGGAGAGAACGAACCAGGCGCTTATATAAACGGACTTGAAAATTAATTGTGCTTTATAAGAGTATGGATCTAAGTGTAAAAACATTATGTCTAAAAAAAATCCACTCGATCTTGGGATCACATGCTCCCCCCCCCCCCATACTTGAATGTATAAAAAATACGCTTTTAATTAGTTGTTTTCAAGATCCCAAAGACAGGCGTTTATATATTAAATTTAAAAAGAACGTGCCAATTCGCTTCCTCCTACTAGTGGGTCTTGGCGGTGAGGAATAGATTCAATTTGTTGTGTTAATTAGACCCGCGACTGGGGATGTGTGGGATCTACGTTAAGTTTGCTGCTCTGTTCCCCACACTTCACTGTCAACCTGCTTCCATCTTATCCATTTAATCAACCTACGCCACAGTTTAATTTATATATTTTATCAGAGTCTCTTTCATAATGAGCAATAAAAACATCTATGCCGGTGAAATTACTATATTATGAAGTTATAAAATGTGTTACAGTAAAAGTACGGCATTTAAAACCAAACTGCTTACCCATTTCCTTTATAAGAGTCTTTTTCCTCTCAGGGCTAGTAGTGCAGTATATTGTTGTGTAAAATAGTCCAGCATATGTTATAGATATTAGACTTTTGGGCTAAACGTGTTTTGGACGTATTTTAACTAAATTTTTTAAAACGTGGTATTTATATATTAGTTAAATATTTTAGCTATAGGACTCATACCATAAAAGTTGAAACATGTAATATAATTTTCAGTACTGTAACGTTAAAAGGTTAGTTTTTTGAACTTTAACAATATTTTAATAAAAAATAAATATCACTGATATATCAGAGAATAGGACCATGAATCCAATTGTAAAATTTTGTTAAAAATAAAAAATAACAGAAAAACAGAAGAAAAAACTGGGTAGCAGGGTGGCAGTGTGGCAGGGTAGCAGTGTGGCAGGGTAGCAGGGTATCAGGGTATCAGGGTATCACGGTAGCAGGGTATCATGATATCAGGGTAGCAGGGTGGCAGGGTAGCAGAGTGGCAGGGTAGCAGGGTAGCAGGGTAGAAGGATAGTAGGATAACGTCCGATTCAGGGTTTTACTGAGGAATGATTTCAATATTTTTTATAGGTGAAGACTTTTAAAGAATGAAAAGAAGCAGTATACCGGAGGTTGGATAACATTATAACATAACCACAATTTACATATTCATTTGCAGTTGAGTAATTTAAAGCTTATTTTGTACAACTTATTACTCAGAGGCAATAAATGAACAGTTCATTACCTTTTCATATTTATTTTCTTTTTATTAATGTCAATTTTGGAACTTAAAGCGATCAAGATAGGCTACGTATAAAAAAACCAATGCCACTGCATAGGACATAAGTTTTGCATTCAGTGAACACCCCCTTTCTGAATAATTACTGAGTACCTCTGTATTTTCCATAAATAATCAAATGCTGTTCTTTTCAGAGTATTCTTTACAACTGAACGGATTGCTTTTGAAATTTGTACTTACGAATGGACCTCAAAAACAGCAAACACGTAGATACTCACCTGAAACAGAAACATTACACTAAATAAAACTACTTTCAAGTGAGAGTGAACTCTAAGATAAGATACGATAAGATGATAATGATCAATAATTACTTAGCGGACTTAGTAAGAACACACAGAAGGAAAACTGAGCATATTAAAAACTATAAAACATGTACAGATTTTAATTCATACACACTTTGGTTTTATCGTGTTTCCTAAACTTTTAATCGTATTCAACAAAATTTCATATGATAAATAATTTGAATAAAGTAACGGTATGGTTAGGTTTTAATAATCTATAAACTGTATTTTTACATTTTAAAATAAATTTTTAGAATATTTACAGCAGTAAATAATATATAACTAGAGTATGTTTTACATATTGAACAAAAGTAACGACAGTAAAATATAAATTAGAGAATGCATAAGGGTTTCGGCTTATAACATTAATTACTAGTTAGACATGGATTAGTGGGAGCTGAATTTAAACTGTAGCTAAGCTGGTAAGCTGTTAACCAACTCTGTCTGGCTATGACATTACAATTGTACTTCTCTGCTCAAATTCTGTACATGTTTCACCACTGACATTGCACACCGTCTAAAACAATTCCACAAATAATGTAATGAGAATACAAATTATAAATATTTTTGAGATTGCGTGATGTTCCAGAAATATTGGTAATTAATATGTTGTTTACAATATGCAAGCATGTGTTGTGTTATATATCCTAATTGTTTGACAATTAATTCAAATAAAAGCTGCAAAAATAGTGTATAGTTGATTTTTTATCAGAGGCAAAAGGTGATTTCACGAACAATTAAAATAATTATTTTTCTGGTTTGTGTTACTGTGAAATAGAAAAAAATCTTAGTTTATGTAAATTACAAAAGTTGGAATTGACTTATAAAATTAAAATTTCAATCTACGCATTCATGTCAATACACTGGTACTAAAAATTGTGTCATCAGGACTCCAGTGATACGAGTATTATGGTGTATTTGAAAATCGCTTTAAACTAAGAAGTGCCAAACTCTGATTTAAAATGGTTCTACGCTTTGGGCGAGATAGATTGAGAAAGAAGAACACTTTGAATGGTAATACGAAAACCGGGAAAGATAAAGTACGATAGATCGGCTATACCGGTAATTTACACTTCTTATGTTAACACATCCAAACCTTTTCATCTTCAGAAAATCAGGTATATTTCCTTTTAACAATATTACATTATAGAGATAAAGTGAATATTTAAGTTTATATTACTAAAAGAATAAATTTAGAGCTAATTTATTTATTAGTCATTGTTAAATAGCAATATAGTTTTTTTTAATAATTAATTTTATCCCTTTGAGCAGGTTAATTGTGTTAGAGAGCGAGCAATAGATCACTTTGTGGAAATGAATAACATACCACTTAGTGCTCTATTCCTTGTTCTCGCATTAATACTACTTGACCTTGGCCTACAAATAGTTATAATAGGTAAAATATTTAATACGTCAATTAAATTTCATAGATATAAAGTTGATACTTTATTTAACAAGATTCCATGAAATGTCTAAAAACAACCACTGACTGAAATAAGAAAATGGACGTCGGAATACTTGTAAATAAGTAATTTACACCAATGAAGGTGCCACCTGTCTTTATTAAGAAACAAAGAAGATACATGTATACTAATGTAATTTTTATTTTAGATTATAAAAATAGGATTAAAAGCAAAATAAGAAACCCCTTATAACTTCACAAACACATGAATCTCAACCCTAGAGGATCACCAGTAAACATTGAGAACCCTAAAAGAGTAACGTTGGGAGGTTGCACTGCAAAGGCATCCATCTGTGTTTGTTGGGCCGTAATTTTGCGATAGAGCGCTCAAACGTTACATTTGGAGCGTTAATACCAGTCAATCATATAGAAAATTTGACAGATCATTATTATTTAAGAATCTAACCGATTTCCTTGAAGTCTTAAAGTAGAATGGTTAGTGTAGAAATGAAACATTTAGGTTCTAATTTCTTTACACATACCTTTTCGAGCAAAATTAGGGCTTATCTGTGTATATTCAAAACTCGTAGAAACGTCATTCAGCAAATATAGAGACTGAATTTAACACTGTTATCGATTTTATTCAACCCACTTACTTGCAAGTAATTACTGGTGGGATTAGACAAGTTTCTCTGTTCGTACCGCTTATTTGGTAAATTTTATACGGTATAAACTCTTTGTTATATTAATGGATATTGTGTGGTCATGGAAGGGATGAGATGACGTTGACTATAGACCTATGTCTACAAGTGGGACAGTAAAAGCCAGTGAGTCAACAAGCTGAACATACAGAGCAGGCGAGTACATCCAAGGGTCATTAACAAGGTAAACACTTAACAAGCATAATGAAGCGACATGGATCATCTAGCCGGGCGTTAGTGGATCGGGGAGGAGGATTCTGATTGGAATGCTATTCTGTAAGGATTTTAATACAAAAATAATTGTTCAGGGTAATCGTTCCACTTTTTAATAACGAAAACGAAAATGATTAAATATTCTTAAATCTAATATACCAAATCCTAGAAACTTTAAGCCAACGTTTTAAAAGTTTTATCTTAAAATGTTTTTGTATTTGGGATGTTGTGAAATTAATGTACTGGGAAGTTCACTCCACAATACGGGCAAATTATGATAGTATGAATTAATAAAGAGATAAAAAATTTGATGAAAAGGTTTAGAGTTAGCCTTAGAGTGTGTTAGGGTTGTAGGGGCATTAGGACGATGTAGTTTTACATCATTGTTCAGCGTTAAACATATAAGTATACATTTACACATAATATGAATGTTCTCAGTTGTTTTAATCAAAAGTGAAAATTCAAAAAAAATTATGTAACGACTGTACATGAAATGAAGGGTAAATAGTTGTTGAAATGTGGAGTTTGTATTTTAAAATCTTTTCTGTATATTTATAAATTAAATACAACTTGAAGAAGAGGAAGGCATGACTTTTTGTTGTGTGTAAATGAAAATGTATCTTTAAGAAGTAATACACACTCGGGCATGCACAGCTAAGTTATACAATTAATTACATGTACTGCGTTACTCTGATTCGACATTCGATGTAAACGAATGGGTTGACGGCTTACTAACTTGAAAATCAGAATCTGCAAATATGCAAAACCAATATACCCCGAGATTCAGAAGTATAATCAGAAAACATTTCCGATTTTTTTATTAATTTTAGCATTTCTAAGACTTATGCGGTTACGTAGTTTCCATTTAGGTGAAAATTTTACTCAACACAAGACATTAATTTCTTTTCATTTCCAGGTGTTTCCATCGATGAATAAGTCTTTTATCGGCACAAAGGAGAGTCATTAATCAGTCGATCGATTGGCAGGAACGTTCGCAGCCCGGCGGCGGCGGTGGCGGCGGTGTTTCCAGATGTTAAAACCCAATAGTCGCACCGATGAAGAAAGATTGTCGTACTAAATAAAAATAGATATCATATGAATTTAGTTATAGGCAGATCAACAATCAGCAGTTAACTTACAGTTCTCCTCGCCTTAAAGGCCTGCATTTTTTCCATCCAAATGGACCTCCCCCGGACCACCGGCTTAACGTGACTTTCAAACCACAGAAGCGCAGAATGATCTTTTTGTCCCCGAGCCGGGAGATGAATCCGGCCACTCTAAGTGATTACCCAGAGCTCTAACAATGTCTGCTACTATTTACTATGTTGAATTGAGTAACAGTGAAAATAAGGATAGTTATTAAAGTCAAATAATATAGTTCCTTCAATTGCCATATTTTAGAATAAAAGTGGAACTATATGACTTAAAATATTATCGTTGAGAATCACCCAGCAACTAGTATTTGAAAACACAACATTGCAAATGTTCCAATGTGCTACGGACTGCAATATTGTGTTAGACCTACTAAAATTTAACTTAGACCTCCAAGAGCATGCGAAATGAGCTAGGCTCCTCTTAAACAAGTATGTTAGAAATATTAATTTTTATTAATACTTCCATAATTAAATATTTATATCATATGTATAATCTTAACAACGAGACAATATTTAATTAATTACTTAACTATTACTTAAATTGGTTAGGCTTTAACTAGGTTACTTTTAGGGTGCGATATGAAAATGTTATAGTGATAAATTATCGTTAATTATGTGCATGCTGATAAATTATCGTTAAAAGTACAGTAATTATCGTACATCTGAGAACACTGCCCTGCGATATAGCAGTCGGCCAGAAACCTTCGTCCTTTACCTTACATCTTATCCGACATCACTCCATGTACAATTCGAGACAAACGTAAAATTGTAATCCGAATGTTTAGTAATCTTGTCAAGTTACGCTTTTAATGTGTCACAGATAATGATTAGGTTATTTTAGTTCGAAGTTAAATGTGACTCTGATAAAAGTTTATTTTAACAAATTAAATTTGAAAGTCCCAGATTGGATTGATTAATGCAGAGATTTAAACATTTAAACCTTATTAAAAAAAATATGATTAATCAATATTGAATTATTAAATTAAATGAATAGGCGGGTAATCTGTTCATATTTCGTTCAGTCAACTGGTATGGTTTTTAAACTTTAAATAAAAATATTGATTCACTTATCCTCTGTATTTTGAAATAGTTAGATTAATTATGTTCATTATATTGTTGTATTCTGAGTTTATATTAGGCTTATTGCAATTGTAATGGAAAAAATTAATGTTATATTTTTAAACACTGAATAATTTATACAAAATAAATACAACATACTATAGTCCGTTTTTTTAAACCCGATCCTTCTCGAGAAAATTGGGTTGGGGGAGGGATTTAAACTGTAAACAAAACTTTTAAACTGTAAACAACACATTTAAACTTGTGACAAACGTGTGTCGAGTATCAGATTTCTTCAAATAACTTTTTAAATAATTTATAATATCTTTCAGTAACTCCTAGTCAGCTGTTATATTTTCAAGCCAAACCTACTCCTTGTTAAAAAGTAACAGTTCTACAGTAAACTGTTTAAAAAATAACTGCTGCCAATAATATTGTAAAACCGATACACATTATGTTGTGATGTAAAATTACCAGCTGGTATGCAACAGTGAAATAAAACAAAAACAACAAAAAATCCAACAAAAAAACCAAAAGGCTTCAGCCAATGGGATGGTAGCAAGTATAAACAAACCCCCTCCACCATCTCTCCCTCGAAGGATCAGGTTTAAAAAAAACGGACTATATAATGAATTCAACACAATAACAGTATTAACAAAATTCATTGTTTAACTAATAATTGAAGATCAACACATGTTTGAAGCACAAAAAATGAAGAAGCCATTTTTGTTCATTCATGTCAACATGAGTTATGAAATTATGTAACGAAAATTAAAACTGCATGTTAGTGATTATGGCGATTTGTGATACCTTTTATCAGTTGTTGGTCAATGATAAAATCCAGTTTATTTTCGGTGACAGTAACCGCAGTTTAGATAGGGCAGGGCGGTGAAATTAAATGTGGAATTATGACCCATTCATTCGGGTCTGGTTTAATTTATGAATTCGATGGAGATTTTAATAGCACCACAATTCAAATGAGTGTGATATTTAATGTCTCCATGACAATTATGTAGAAATGTATGTCATCTATATAATCTATGGAATTCCTGTTACTTAGAACACCATTTGGTATACCTTAAAATATTATTGCAATACAAACTGACAATAATTATACAAGACTTATTTGACTCTTAGAAGTAATCTGCAAAGTTATCATAGATTAAAAAACATAGGAATTTTTATATGTACGTCTAATTCAAGCTATTAAAAAAGGGCCAATTATGGAATGACCTTGTGCGGTACAACTATTGGGGGGGGGGGGGTGAAAAGAGGGGTGGTAAGGAGGGGGTGTGAGAGTGAAGGGGGGAGCATGCCCGGGACACTGTCTGGTGGCCCGGGACTATCGCCTTCTTAAAACTTGATTTTAAATTAGTCGATTTGTAAAACGATTCAATACTTGTTTCCTAGTTTTGCTATGTGAATTTGATCGGAGCTATATACTGACTAGTAAATAATTCCTATATTCTGTGTTATTAAAGAAAATTCTCTTTTAAAGACATTCTTTCAACTTGTAATAAATATATGAAAATTAATAAGTACAGGGGGGAAATTAAAAAGGGAAAATAATAAGATTTTTACAGTCATTTAAACGTTATCACCGAAAAATATATCTACCATATGTACATTTAAAAATTATAAAAAAATAATAGGAAGTAGATCTTCTAGGAGTATTTGATATAAAACTTACACAGAGTCTTTTTTAATATTTCTAACACTGCACATTCCAACGTTTCATCCCTGTCTCCAACAATTTATAGCGACGTTTCTGAATTACAAATTTTATCCACCATATGTTGATTTATTTGACATAACATACCTTTAATTTTTATAAAATAACCAAATTAACCTATATGGACCTAAAAACAAACGATGGCTAAAAATATTGTTCAACCATTATGAAGATTGAAACGTCATTTGGACAAACAGTTCGAATGGTCAACAAAAGGCAATTCATCACTCGGATCGAAGCGAAGACAGCACGTAACCCATCAGCTGGCTGCGACAGAACATAACAGCTGATGTGAAACGGATCACCTGGTGGCAAACAGTAAACATTGAGTTTCCACACTGTTGATGGCCATCCCAGAATTACTTTTGGGTTTAGAATCGTAGTAGGTTTGCCTAAAACTTTGATTGATGCTTTTTTTAGCAAAATAGCTTATTCGTCTTAAACTGTTAAAAAATGTCACCGTTGTTCCAAAGTGAAATGTAGAGGTGTTAGTAATTGATTTTATGATACAGTATTTATAATAAATAAATTACGCCATATTGCTTCAGTTTTTCATTAGAACACTGAAATATTAGAAGTAAAAAATAACAGATAGTTACATCATGAAATTTATGAGTGGCATTAAAAAGAATTGGCGTTAAGAAATTATTTACTAATCATCTAGCCACTTATTTGATTTAAAGCTTTAATATTTTATGGCTAAAATTGGTAGAAAGACTAACGAAAACGTCATAAACGTCTATAAAGTGGTTTTTATTAGGATAAGTTGAAGTTTACAAACAAATAAATGTTCAACAAGTTTAGAAATATTTACTTTTATCTTAAAAAGTAGAATTAGTTCAACACTATAGTTTTAAGGCATAGGCTACTGGGAAATGTTTGGAATCGTCACTTGTCTTTATTGACAGTAAAATTACTATAAATTAATTTTTGACCGAAATATTATATATTTTTAAAATGTATCACATATTTGTTTTTATCTTTTTATTCTTTTATACGAAAACAACTAGATTTTTCAATTGAAAATGAGGTTTGATAAAGAAAAGTAAGTTTAAAAAATATATTTCCTAAGCTGATTTGACTGAAACAATTAAAACACTGTAACCCTTTTATTTCATACGATTGATTTTTGTTAAGAAAACCGTCTTATAGCCTCCCCCATACAAAAGAAATGCCATGCATTTAATGAAGCGGTTACATTATAATATTTAAAACACAACTTCTTTCGTATGTTGCTATGCAAAACAAAAATCTTAAATGATATAAAAATAACCAATTATAATCAAAATCGTGTTATTTAGAGCAGTGATTAATTTAAACCTATTAATAAAATCATTAAAGCTCTGGCATTGAATTGACTATTTGCAACGATGAGTTAAATTAAAATAAATTAATCCAATACCAACAATGTTTTGAGTGGAGCAATATAGGTGATTCCAGCGGCACAGATTGCATGATTATTCCCTCGGAATTGAATCTATTTGTCAACGTCAAAATGTCATCAGTCCTCGCCTGTGCCATTTATTTGTGCACGCTTTAAAATTAAACACCTTTCTTGGTTATAGCATTTCCGAAATGAAAGATGGTCTAGGTGGAGTGAATTAATAGGTAGGGAAAATAAACAATTTAATTAGGGTTTCTGTGCTTCTCTTGAAACAGATTAACTGAGAGCGAAGAAGCTGAAATTGAATAACAAAGAGAAAGGCAACTGTTTTAAACTAACCCATTGTGAATGAGTTGCTGAGAAGAGAAGCTGTTTAACGCGAAGTACCGAAGGGCTTCTGGATTTATGGGGGATCTTAGTGTGTTTTGGACAACTATTTAATGTAATAAAAAAATATTGCAACAATCCTTTAACAATACTGCTACAAACACACTCTAAATTATTATTATTGACACCTTTCTAACATAATAACATGATTAAGATAACGTCCTAATATTTTAGTGCAGGGAATGTAGCGTACAGTTATAATATTAAAAAGTATTACAGAAACACTCTTGTAGTAAAGCAATATAAATAAACTTAATTTTAACTACAGTTTTTTGACGAAAACATTTAGCATTTTGATACTTAAATTGGTTGTGGAAATGGAAATAAAACCCTCTATTCCCACCAAGAAATCGCAAAGTACCAAATCATTAAAGCAAAATTAAATCTCGATTATGCCGATTAATGTTATCCTATATAATCCTTATTCACCAGGTATGCACGGTGAACGCCACACGCATGATAATTTTCCAATGAAGTAAAAAACCCCGGCCTGAAAACTAAAAATACAACCATATTAGAACAAACTGTATCACAAATAATTGAATTTGATGATTATAAACTTGGTCTCCAATCATGTTATGTAACGACAATACTATTGGTTTTGTCGGTGGTTGTTCATACATTTGAATATACGTTACATGTATTATTCATGCCATCGAGCTACAATTGCTAGTCAATTTCATGATCACGTTTGGTAAAGTTACACAATTTATGAAATAACACCGAAATGTAAAACTAAGTTAATTAAACTTATGTTTAGAACAGCTTAGCCCATGTAATTTAAATGTTGCTATTTTCATGTTGTGATAAAGCAAACATGTGATTCCGAACGATAATATTCAAGAATTATTTTGAATTGCAATTGATTTTATAATATATAACTTTAATAAAACTGAGTACAATGCAACAATTTATTTTGTAAACTTTTAGTAGCATTTGGGTTAACTATATGCAGCAGAATTTATTCCTTATAACAGTATAATGTTTAGCTATCTTTAAATATAAATAAGAAAAAATATGATCAAAGGGATCTGGCTAGCTGAGAGTATCGTATCTGCCTTAACCTTACAGCGTTGTACCGTATCACTTAGTAGATTGGGTGAGAACCATATATCTTCAATGAGATTTTATTCTTCAAAAGCTTTTACATTAGAAACAAAACGACAATTAAAAATGTTTGCTCCTCATTAATTTTGCTACATTTATATTTAGTTTTCTTCATATTGTTTAGAATATGATCGTAAATTATCAAACAGGATTTTAAAATGGGATTCGTCTCAATACTTGATACAACATCTTGTTATAGATATGTTAGTTTTCATATGACCTTGATTTAGGCAGACCTTCCAAAAATAGGAAGACTTTCATTTTTACGTCTTCCCACTAGCCTTCCAACCTAGTAATCAAAATTTGAAATTTGTACGGAAATGAAGTGACATAGCTGGTTTTCGTCTATTGAATGTCCTCATAGAGCATAAAATGATACTTCAACAGGCTGAGTTTGGGTCGTTAAAAACTTTCCAAAAACCTGTTGCATCTATAAAAATGTAGATTTATCCTCGGAGTTGTTTGTATAAATTTGCTTCAGGAAGTGGACTTTTCAATGAAAAATGCAATACCGGTATGCAGATGACAAGGTTTAGTTGAATAAAGGTATACATCATGAAATTTTTTCATTACTACTCATTTTTAATACATTAAAACTACCTTTTTATTCTTTTGAAATCTGTTACTTAACATAAGTATGATTCATGATGAATCAAATGATGGAGAAACCTATTGTATGCATATCATGTATTCCAGTCCTCTTAATGAACGCAGCAGTACTTTTAAATAAAAAAGTGAGTTTACAAAGTTATTTAACATAAATTTTAATTAGGTTTTTTTGTTGACGTGCACAAAATCTCTTTCATAAAATTATGTTATGGTCGTCTTGTAACACGTGGTTTAAATTGAAGGTTCAAAGATGAAGGCAGAGAGATTTCTTTACGTTAAAGTCTAGGTAATATCCTGTGAACTAGCAAACGTTTAATTTGAGTGGTATTGATAACAAACTACCCGTCAGCAATGAAGTTCCAGAGAAATTACTTTATAACAAAAAATATAGCTAGTTCTGAAGCAGAAAAATCATAAAATAGATTTTAAGTGGAGTTATGATACATATGTATTCAAATATGTAATATGTAAAGATTCCCTCTAGAATATCTCCTAAAAATATCTAATGTTTTTGGATAAATTTTTGAAAACAACACTATCATAAATCATGGGTTGGACAAAAATATATCATTTACTTTTTTAAATGGTTAGAAATAAAATATTTTATTGAATTTCTAAAACAGTATTGTAATTTTATCAGGTTGTTTTTGGTAATTACAGGATATTCTTGTCTTTGGTTTGATTTCAATTTATTTTATGAAGGTTTGAAGTTTATGATTAAAAATATCATAATAGTTTGTTTAATTTTTGAGACATTACAAATAATTTAAATATACAATTATGTACTTGAACAAAATAACGATAAAAATATCATTGTTCATTTAAATATTTAATACGACAGATTTTTAAGCCCCAATACTTAACTAACTTTAAAGTTTTTCGTTTCTTTGGATGACGGTTGGTCTGTAGTTGTTTCCACCTATCATTGATGAGAATCTGACTTAATTAAAAGCGATATCCATAGTTGAAGTTTTTAAATTACCCATTCAAATAATTGTGATTGGCTTGATTATTTTAAACGTCTGTTAAAGTAGAGCTGTAAATAAGTGTAGTTTTGGATGATTACTAAAAGACACAATATTAAATTGGTCGGTGTAATTGATATTAAACCTAGCGTAATATCATTAGTAATTAAACTTGATAGTCGAAATTAAATTGCTCGATTTCAAGCAACAGTGTGTTTTGAAGGCCAAAGAGGAAACACGCCAAATGCCAATGTGTTAAGAAAGCATAACCACCGTATTGATCAAAGTCATACAATCAACACTATTAATACTGAATGCTAAGACCCCTCAAGAAGGCAAAGCACCAGCAAAGCTCATTGGAACACCTGACTCATGTGAGACCCGCCTGAGGCTCAGCATTTCCCAGAATCCTCCATTATAATTGGCGCGCTGTCAAGCTGCGCCTAACCTCAAACGTACGGGATGAGGGGTTATATTATAGTTATACAAACCTGTGGTTATTAAATATATACCTTGGTGAATATCGCACTTGAGTCTTGCTTGTGGGACTAGAGCAGATATAAAACACTTATATAGAAAATGACCGGAAAAGTGGATAGAAATACATATGTGTATTCCTTTAGCACGTTTTACACGTTTAACGCACGTCACTGTGAAGCTTTCAAACCAAATTAATATTTTAGCGAGAATAATGGTAAAACAAGTCCCTCGGTAGCCATTAATATATTTCTAAGGCTTTTACATTATTTAAATAATGTTATTACAGAATTCTTTTGAAAAATACCTTGGTGTTCTGCAAGGCTTTTAGCGAAATTTAGAAATTTAACAGAACTTTTTCAAATGAACGTGAATCCTATTTTGATCTTGTATATTGTTATATGAAAAATATTAACGTTATTACAAAATATAGTAATTAAATTTAACAATCCACTAATCACACTGTTTTAAAACTGTTGATGATTATGATTTTTGAGAAATTATCTCAAAAGTCTGAATATTGATTACAATAAAGGATCATGATGTGAACCTTTTAGCGAACTTCCCTATAGGGAAAATGCTATTACGGTAGTAGGCCTAGCTATGGTAAGACCTAAGTCGTCCGGGACCATGTTACTTTTTCATTTTAAGGTCCCCAGAAGATAAAAACATCATACCTTCATTTTCATATATTTTGACAGGGACCTCAGATTTTGATGAAATTTGGTATGAAAATGTAGGACCACGTCTAGGCTATTTCATGAGATCTCGAACCAGCATTATCGGGTTATGGGAACGGGGTTTCATGGGGTTTCTAAAGGGTCAAAAATGGGTTTTTGGCATTTTCGACCTCTATTTCAAAACTCAACAATTTTAACTAAAACTATTTAAAAGAGCTTAAAAACAAAAGATTTTGTATTTGAATTTTTAACTTGGCTGAACAGGGTACGGAGAAAATCCCAAAATAGGTTATATTTTTTGACATAACTTGATCAAATTTGGTATGTACATTCACTAGGTAGGGTTTTAACTTATATCTACTTACAGCACCCACATCGCGGTAACCTAAGGCTACTTACTCACCCCGATGGGGTTTATGGAGAAAATTAAAAATTCCCGAATTTGACGCAATTTAGTATGTACATGCACTATTTTTATAACTGTATATAGAACGTTCAGTTAAATAAAATTTATTTAAACATCTCACATTTGTGTTATATTCATAATCCACAGGTATAATGATCCACGAATAGTAGGTTAACCAATAGTTGAGGAGTATATTCTAATTAATTTATGATAGCTAAATTACAAACTCTTATATTTAAGTTTTCAAGTAACTGGCAATATAATCGGCGCTGCGAAGTTCCTTAAATCATTCATCCTTATTTCAAACTCTAAAGGTCACGTCAAAGTTGGTCTGATGTAGTTAACCCGATCTAAATAAGAAAAGCAAAACTGGTTTTACTAATCTCATTTCTTACTTAATCGAAATATCATTTTATTAATTATTTCTTTTCGATTATGATGTACTCAACAATACTTATTGTACATCACGTCTAATTAAGTTCTACTTGTTGTAGCAAATTTTAGATTAAGTTATTTTATAGAAAAAATCTTTAAATAGATCCATATCTAATGAGGAAAGTAAGATAATAAATAAATGTAGGCCTATATTGTTGCGAGATTTCAATCACCAAGTCTGTAGTTTAATATGGAAAACTGGAAACTACAAATTTTCCAGTGGCATATCCAGACATAGAAAACTAGTGAGGTTCTTGTAGGTAGCGATTGTCTTCCAAAAATGTGTTTAACACATTCACATATTTCATGTACTATAAAAACTCTTTGAACTATGTTGCCAGTCTTAACTTTAAAACCTGATAAACGATACATAAATAAAAAAGTCAATATATTCATGAACTACTTCATGAACAATTTGTAAACTTGTCATTGTTCGATGGTTAAAAATCTTGTGTAATGTTTGCAAACAATTAATGGCTATTATTCAAAATTTATGTAATTAAAATTATACTTTAACAAAAACACAAATATTTTATACGAAACGAAATCATGTAGAGATTTTTAGTTGTTACTATTAATACTAAGTAAAAATTTACACTAGAGTTAGTAAAAATTACAACAACTTATTACAGCATTAAAGTAAAAAACTAGTTGTTTGCTTTAAAACCTCTGCGGACCGGTATATATAGGTGTGGGCAAAGGTGCATCGTGCTTTGCTTCACAAATGAAGTATGAGCCAGTGCTAATTGCTAATGCCATATTTGTTTTTCTAATCCCACTCAGCACCTACGAATGGACATCGCAACCATCGCAACTTCCGTGATGTTGCGTCAGATGTACAACTACGCATGAGTGGTGTATCCACACGTTTTATGGGAGGGATATGATTAAAAGTTTTTGTAGTAATTTTATACTGTACATATTTGACAATTAAAAAAGTATAAGTATTACTAAGATTTTTTTAAACTGTTTTATGTGATGGAACTAAAAACGTATTTCCGTATACTGAAGTCTAACGATATTGACCTTCGATTAACGTGGTGGACATCGATTTGCCTGGCCTTTCCAGCTTGAGCATGGTTGAAATTCGCAAGGAGGCCTAAATAGTTGTGACAGTCAAAATTCAACTCCTTAAAATTATTGTTATTAAGAGTCATCTTCACCTTTAGGCCAGTATCTTATTGTTGTGCGATCGGCAATGTTAACCATTCGGCTATTATGCCAAAACTTGGTATTTTATTATCCTGTTTCGGACGCCGTTTTTCAACCTGTTTTGTTAAAACTTGGTAAGTGTTTAGTTGAATAGTTATATTAGGCCCATCATACCTCAAAATTTTGGAAATTTAACAAATGTTACTAAGGAAAATTGATTTACTTTGCGACTTCACAGAGAGTAATATTTGTTAAATTTTCTAAATTTTGAGGTATGAGGGGCCTAATATAAACTATTTAACTAAACACTTACCAAGTTTAAAGAAAATGGGATGGAAACAGGGGTATTTTATTAGTCCGAAACAGGGGGATAATATACCATGTTTTGCATTTAAAGCAGCTGGTTAACATTGCCGACTCCGCAACAATGGGCTACCAGCCTAAAGGTGAAGATGACTCTTACCATCACTTTTTATATTTAATAGGTTATAAACCTAACAATGCTGGATAGTACAAGTCAAGTAATATAAACGTGGTGGTGTATGGTAAACCCAGCTAATTTGGACCGATGTTGTTGTTTGTGTCTGCTGATGTGTAACTGGCTACTGTTTTCCATGTCTATTGACAAGACTGATTATGACAATGAGATACGGGGTTCCTCTGTGCTTACGAAGGTTGGAAATTTAACCCAATGTTTACTTAAGGTGTAGTTCTTTAATTAGTTTACCTAAATAAATATTATTCTAACGGCGAACGTAAAATATTGTGAATATTTTCATCGTATAAGATTAATGACGATTTTATAATAAAAAAATTCAATGCAATTTTGCAACAAATATTAAAGATATAAATAATTAATAAGAAACCTTGATTTTCTGTAGGCTATTAATTAGGAGGCTTAAAAACGAGGAATTGCTATTAACAAACGGCTATTATGTTAAAAAAAGGCTAACCAACGCGGCTAAAGAAACTCTTGAACATTTAAGTGTGGCGTGTTTGAGCTTATAAAAAACAATTATAAACTGGAAGAAAATTCATTTATGCGTAACTGTGCATAAATTTGTATGATAACTCTTTAAGAGCGGATTTATTGTGAAAAATGTATTTTTAAGTAACAAATTTAAATTAGAGGATTGAAACTAAAACATTGTCAAAGGGAACTGTTTCATTAAAATTAGTGATAAAATATTATCGCCGAAGATGGTGAATGGAACCATAAAAATCTACCTTTACTACCGTTAAAAATCTAAACATCAAGCGTTTAAAATTGTTTCTATGTTGCATTGCTACAGACAAAGCGGTTAGGTTTGGACTTCCATAACCTATATGTTATTTCCACTATTATTGTAGGTAATCCTTTCAAAATTACTGAAGGAGCTAGTACCTGTTTTTTGTGTTAAGACCGATACTAAAAGCGTATCTAGTCCTTGACACTTGACACCGCATGGTTGCCAACAGATGAGCGGGCCAGCAGAGAGGTCGGGAAGCCCCTCGCCAGTTTTGGATCTCGTGTACGTTTGTTTATACAAGTTGAAGGGCTTCACGTCATCCCTGTCAACCACGACTATCATACCGAATATCCGATACTGAAATTCCAACGAGAAAAAAAAAACAGAAGAATAAATAAGAGTACATATGGTTACATATCAAGGTTTCTGACTAGAAGAATAATAAAGTAGGCTACCTAGTTGTTTTTATGGAATTCATAGTTGGGGAAAATATTACATTTTTTTATTTTCTGGATAAGAAAAATTTAAACCATATCTAGAAGTGAATTTGTGCCAATGTAAAGTTATATAATTTATTCAACAACTACCGTACCATATTATATTTTTAAAAGATGAAAATTGCGCTTTACTAAAACTTGGGAAGAACAAGAAATTATGTATTTCGAAGTTGACTTTTCAAACTATGAATTAGGTCGATAACTATCCAGTAGGGTGGGATCATGAGGGCGAGTCATTGTATTTACCTACGTATCGTATCTATCAAAGCAATTAAGAATTCAAACAACGATTTTAATAATCATTACAACATGTAACGAACTTATAACATACTAGGACGTTACCTCTAAAAATATTCCTCTATTCATTTCATAATTTGTTAATTTATAAGTTAAACTAATAAAAATGGCCACAAAAATCTTTAAGACCTCCTAGACTTGGTAAAGCGAACCAAGTGGTAGTTTGTCATTGTCACGGTTCTGGCAGACATTTAAGCATCCTTTATTATGCATTCTGAGGTTTTGGATGAGTTATGTTCTCAATTTATTTGCACCCTTGTTATTAAGGGCGGGAAATGAATACATTATCCAACAGAAGACTATTAGTTACCTGGGTTTTGTTATCTTCAAATTCATTTCTCTCTTTATGATGTTAATAAATATCACTGTTTCAGAATAAATTATTAAAACAATTAAGTTGAGCATGAACAAAAAACGCTGTAGTTACATTTTTAACTATAGAATCAAGAATCAAGAATCAAGAATTTATTGTCACAATTGAGTTACATTTCATACATCCAGCAAAGCTGGTGAAACAGGTGACATATTCAGAATCAACTTAAAACTAGGTTACAATGTTTCTTAGCACCATGAATTACAATACATTCAAGACCAGTTTAATTAGGCCTAACTAGATATTTTCAAGCATATACTCTTTAATACTATAATATGCTTTATTGACTAGCATTTCTTCTAACTTATTTTTAAATACAATTATGCTTTCTATAGTTTTAATATTGGTGGGGAGTTTATTGTACAATTTTTTTCCTAAATACATTGGTAACATTTCGGTCGAACTTAACCTATGGATTGGTAGCTGCAAAATATCTCTGTTACGGGTATTGTAATTATGATTACGTTGTTCTTCTAAAATTTCAGTGAAATTCTGTTTCATAAAGACCAGGCATTTGAAAATATAGATTGAAGGCAAAGTCAAAATCTTTAATTCTTTAAAAATGTTATGGCAAGATGTCCTTGAACTAGAAAATGTCATTATTCTAATATATTTCTTCTGAATTTTGAAAATCATTTCTGCTTGAGTACTGCTACCCCACAACTCAATACCGTATTGCATTAGAGATACAAAAAGTGCATGATAAACAACTAATTTTGTTTTTAAATCAATAACAGACTGTAAGACAGAAATCTGAAAACAAGCTGTATTTAATTTCTTAGCAAGTATTTGCAAGTAATCAGACCATTTAAAATTTCTTTGAACTGTCAAGCCCAAAAACTTGGTGGAATCAGCTACTTCAATCTTATTCCCATCTAAACTAATGTCAAATTCATAATTGTTCTTATTTTGATCTGTTTTAAAATGGACAAGTTGTGTTTTTTCCCCATTTAATTTCAGACCATTTGCTTTAAACCATAGGGACAGTTCTGAAAGTGATAGCTTAATTGAATCTTGCAATTGAAAAAAAGTTTTGAGCCTTGATTATTGCAGTGGTGTCATCTGCATAGAGAGAGAGAGTTTAAAATGAATATTGTTGGGCAAGTCATTAACATATATCAAAAAAAGTAATGGTCCAAGAATTGAACCTTGGGGAACACCACATGTTAATTTTTTCCATGGGGATGAAAACTTTTTTTGTAATTATTGTTCTATGGCATCTGTTAGAAAGGTAAGAATTAAACCAAAGCAAAGAAGAATTGGAGAAATGGTAATGTTTCATCTTTTCTAATAAAATATTATGGTCAACACAGTCAAACGCTTTCGATAGGTCGCAGAACACTCCAGCTGTGCTCCACGACCCATCCAAGCTCCACGCAACATCATCCACAAATTTTGCCAAGGCCTGGGTGGTACTCCGTCCTTCACGGAAACCATATTGTTCCTCTGAAAAAAGTTGATTTGTTTCAAAAAATTTTAGAAGTTGTGAACTGACAGCCTTTTCAAAAAGTTTTGAGAATGAGGGTAATATTGACACAGGGCGGTAATTTTCCAGCGAGTTTTTACTTCCTTTTTAAACAGAGGTTTTATTTCAGCACACTTTAATTGGTGTGGAAAAATTCCGCTTTTGATAGACTGATTTATTATGAAACAAAGAGGTTCTGCAACTATGTGGCCTGTTTTACGAAACAGATCTAATGGTACTTCATCCCATCTAGATGATTTTTTATTTTTGAGAGATTTTATGATTTTTTTGACACATTCAACTGTGACGGGTTTAATTTCAAACTCAGAGATATTTTGAGTGTTCACATTATTTAAGTACCTAATTGCATCACATTTGTTACCAAACACATTTATATTTTTGTGAGTTTCTGCAAACATTTTATTAAACGATTCTGCAATTTTATGCCCATCTGATATAACTTGATCCGAAAAGTGAATATCTGGAAATGATCTTACTACATTTTTAACTCCAAGTTCTGACCTGACAACTGACCATACTGCTCTACTTCTATTCTCAGATTTTTCAATCAAAGCACTGTTTGCCATCTTCTTCGCTCTCTTGCAAACTGATTTAAAAATTCTTTTGTAGTTTTTAAAGTATAAAATAAAAGCTGGGTCATTACAATGTTTGGCTAACTTATTTGATTCTCTCTTTCTGGCACTTGAAATTTTAATTCCTAGTGAAACCCAGTTCTTAGAACTTTTTTTATTTACTTTATTTGTACAAAGCTTGAAAGGAAAAAATGATTCAAAAATTAATTTAAAACTCCCAAAGAAAATATTAAAGTTTGACTGACGGTTGTTAGCCTCAGATAAATTCCAAGAAATATTACTCAGTTCTTTAAGAAATTGTGTAGTATTTTTCTGAGAAAATATTCTTTTTTTTTGTAACTATTGTTTTTAACTTTACGTACTTTACTATTGTCGACTAAAGTAGTAAACAATGCCCTATGGTCAGAGAAACCTAAGTCTAAATTTAATGATAACGGGTCATGACCAACATCTTTTTTATTTACAAGTATATTGTTAATACATGTCTTAGATGTCAATGTTTCTCGAGTAGGCTCCTGAAATTTTTCAAAGAAACCATAAAGCCTAATTAAATTTAAAAAATACATTTTTTGTGATTGACACTTACAAGTCTCCAAGATGTCTATATTAAAATCAGCAGCAATTATCACAGTTTTATTCTTTAACTTTTTACGGATTAATTTAAAAAGAGATTCTAAACTAGTCATAAAACATTTAAAATTACTTACATCAGGTACACGATACAAAGAGAATACAACTAAATTAAAATCTGGTAACTCAACACAAGAACCCTCAAAAACATTTTCCTGGAAATAAAGACACAAATCTGTTCTATCAATATAATTAATGCTATTTCTAAGTAATATACAGGTACCTCCATGAATGCCTTGAGTTCTACAGAAAAAACTAACAACGTTAAAATTTACTAAAATATTTAAAAAATAGATTGAATCTACATCCAACCAATGTTCGTTTAAACACACTACGCCAATATCAGAATTTTCCAAAAATATTTGTAAATCATTAATTTTTGAGGTTACCCCACCTTGTATATTTAAATGCATAAGCCATAAATATTTATCATCTCTCAATTTATCACTACTTAGGCCTATACTAGTATTGCTTTCAGGTACCAAACTATCACTACTTATTATATGGTAACTCATGTTCCTTTGATAAAAAACTAGAACTAGGTTCTGGCGATCCCGTTACCCTAACTGGAGTGCTGTTAACCAGCTTACATTCAATGGTTTGATTTTCACAAGGCTTAGACTCAACTTTGTCAACACTTTGCTTAATTGCCTTAACCAAAGCCCATTTCCCTGATTTATTGAAATGTTGACCATGAAATGTATAATGATTAATAGGAAAATCTGTCAGGTCAATGCAATTTTCTAAGTTAAGATGAGAAAATCTTTTTATCAGTGACCCATTAAAACAGTGTATTTTAAAATTAAACTCTGGAACATCATACCTGAAGGGTATACTCACAACATGTAGGTTTGTCCTATTGCTAACATTAACTAATCTCTCTGTCTTAAAACTATTTGTATCACTAACCTCACTACAGTCATTACTACCAGCGATGAAAACTGCATGATCATCCTTGTCAAAATTGGTTGTTAGTTCGTCCAGATTTTTACCCACATAATTGAAAGTACCGCCCGAGCTGTTCACTACTCCCACTTCATAATTATTTCCAAGTTCCCTCTCCAGCAACGGCACTATGTCCTTTCCAAGGCTATCCGCGACCACCAACAGCCTCTTCTTTTTGCGTTTATCACGACAGTCATCTGAAGTCTTGGATCTCTCTGCAGCATTAGGCCTAGTCCTATTCGGCACTTCCCGCTGACTTGGGCTTTTCTTGTTTTCAGTCACTTTAGTAGGCTGCAGTACATTGCTAGAGTCCTTGTCTACCGTTTCCAATACAGAATAAATATTTTTAGAGATTAAGTTTGGATGGGAATTCATTGATGCATTTTTCACTTCACCTCTTTGGTTTTTTCTTGTAAGAACTTTTGAGTACAAGTCCATGTAGTTTTCTCTTCCGGTACTTGTGTTAGGCCTAGGCCTACACTTTGAACAAATATTTTCTCCTGAATTAATCCCTACATTAAGGGATTATGTAGTCTATAGCAACCATTTGTCTAATCCATTGTCTAGTCCATTTGTATAATCCCTGAATTATACAAATGGAAGTTGAGTTTTGAATGTAGGATGTATAACAAAAGTTGTTTAAGCATTGCCAGAAGCCAAACCCCTACCACCATATACTTGATTGAAAGCTCTTGACGTGAAAACTCCAGAAATATCGACGATATCATCTCAACTTCCATGGGGCTTCACCCCAGACTTCTTCAAAGCTACCATATTATTCTTGTGGAAGCAACATTTTAGTGATGAACTTAGTGATGCACTTTGGGTATGATTACATTGGAGAATATCAATTTATAAGTAGCTGTTCTCATTTTTTAAAGTATTAAAGGAAGTTTGGTAATAATAAACTAAAAGATATTATATACATGAGGCAAGTGAGGATACCGAACGAGCTAAGCCTGATGACGAGTGAACACAGCGAACTAGCTAAACATGACGGCAAGTGAGCGTAGAGGACGAGCTAAACGTGATGGCGAGTTAGCGTAGGGAACGAGCTCATCTGAAGGGCATAAAATTCCTCGGGTTGGCATTGCGGTTTGAGTAGGTACCATTGCAAAGCACGGGTAAGTCAGCTATTTATTAATAAAACAGGAGAGTATTTAAATAATCAGAAAATAAGGTGAAAGTTAAGTCTAATGAAAATACTTGTTTTTACTGAATCATTATTTTTAAATAACTCTTTAAGAAATAACTTAAATAAACTTCGTGTTTTTGTTTGAACATAGTTAATAATTTTTGAAATTTACTACTTATGAGTAGGCATACAATTAAATGTTTATTTTTGTCTAGAAGTGGTCTAAATAATTTTAATATCATATTAAAACCAAGATGAAGGGTGAGCTCTCCTGAAAGCCCCAAGTTTCAAACAGAGTTCATTACACGAGTGGCGTTAAAATCAAAGTCGTGTTTCCCAAGAGCCTAAGCCACTCTTAGAATATTACTTTACATTTGACTTTCAATATTTTTTATTTATTTTGCGAAAACAAGAAAGTATATGTTACACATTAATTAACAAGTGTATGCTTATCAATTGAGAAATGTACAGTAAGAAAATAACACACGTTAAATTTTTTACTAAACCCTTGGCAAAGGGTAATAATACTCGTAAAAGAAAATTCTTAAAGTTATAAAAAATAATTATTAAACTCATTTTTAGTCCCAATGATTTTATGTACAATGACAAAGTTCAATATCAATTTGTATGATGAAGCGCATAAAATATTGAAACAATTAAAAACAATTTGAGAGCACTGGGACGCAGTAAACGTTCCATTTCTCCCAGTGAAATTGAACAATAAGAGAATAAATAGACAGCAACGGCAAAGTTTAGGCAACATTTCGCTCAGAAACTTCCTTAATGGAGCAGTTACATGGAAATGTGATTTATAGATAAGATTAAATTGAAATTTATTACGCTATTTATTTGTTTGTTCTAAATTTGTGCAGAATGTGAAACAAACAAATACATTAAATGTATCCCTTAGTTAAATGTATTGTTCAGTTTATAAACAAACGATTGAATGATTTTTGGATATGATGGATTCTTCATGATTCTTTTTTAATAACTATTATAATCTACACTAGTATTTCACTGGTTGTAGCTGTTATGTTATGATATAGTTTTACGTTTTAACTTTTTTGTAGAAGGAGGCGGAATTACATTTTATCCATTGGACCTTGTGTGGAACTCGCCGGAGCTATACCTACTAAACCTACAACTTTATTAGGCTTCTTTACCCCATTTGTTACATTAATTCGGAGAGGAGCCCATTGTTTACATCATCTGGAATTGGCTACTTCCTATCTTAAAACGACAGGATTCATTCCTAGTTTTCTACTTTTAGTCTTTGCTTTTTTCGGTGGTTACCACTCAGCTTATTTAGCTTTTTCAAAGGCGAGGATAAAAACGTGGCACGGCCTTTGGAACCAGTGACTTGGTCAACCGCTGTGGCCGTAACGCTGCACCTGCAGTGACTTCGGATAACTAAAGAGTAAACTGTGGTCCGTTTTGTTACATTTTTTTATGTTCGTGTCATGACTCCTCGAATTTGTAGCAAGGAGCGAACCCTAGAAATATGGTTCTCAAACGCCCCGTTCAGATAAGGAAACCCATCACTCCTTCACTCGGAGATGACCAAGTTTAAGAAGCCCGGTCCCCTTTTTATCAGAAAGGTAAGGGCTGCAATCTTCAATTGCTACTTGTTTGGTCGGCTAACGGAGACTTTGCGAGTCTCACTGGGGCCGCCAAAAACCTTGTCCTTGGCGAGACTTGCGAGTCCTTGGCGGCCTCAGGACCACAGAGATCTCACCTAGACAGAGACTCGCTTGACGGAATTTCTCACTTCCCCGACTGCCATATTGAGAAACATAGCAAACTCCCGCCTATCGGTACCTTTTTCCATTCAGAGGAATGGGTTGTTCTCCTGTATGGCGAAGAACATTCCACTTCTGGATCGGTGACGCTCATACCATCTTAGAGTTAGTTTGCCCACCCACCACTCACACAAGACTGGAGGATGGGGAAAGGACCAGATTTTGGCTTCTGTTTTCTAAGAACGGACTTCTGGTTTTGTGTCGTGACCACAGGATCCTAGAGGGGCTCTACCACAACTTTACACGGTTTCTTTTTCTTTATTTTTTGTCCAGTTTGGGCTGGTTTCTGGAGCCAGAGCTTTCACTCCCACTCCGGTCCAGCTTGTATTGCCTGAAGTAACGCCTACAAGCACAGCATTTCGTAGGAGACGTCCTTGTATTCTCGACCGGAATATTTCCGGCACGTTCTGGCATCTTTGAATGTTCGTCATGAATATCCAAAAGTAATCATAGGCATCATCATCTTGCTGGGGCAAGATCTTCAGGTTGCCCTACAGGTTTCCACCACCCTGATGGCGTTCTTTTGGACCTCGCAACATTACAAGACTTTGCCATTTCTCCAAGCAATGCACTTGCACGAGAGAACATTTCCCACACTTTCTTACGGACCTTCTCCAACTGTTCGCAAAGCTGTGAATGTCATAATGTTGGCGTGACTAAACTTACTGCCCATGTTGCTCGTGATACTACCTCTCTGAGATTTTGGGACAGTCATAAGGTTTCATAAGCTCTTTGTTGTTCTCCCGTGTCTTTTTTTAATTTGGTTTGTGTTTTCTGAACGTTGTGCCTTCTTGCTTGTTTTCAGCGCATCGTGTTGTGTGGCCCTTCAGCGGACGAGAACGCGCATATCCTTGAATTCTTACCCTCGATGCTACTAACCCATTTTCCCGTGGCCCGAATTTCAGTGTACCTAGGCACGATACGCACAATCCACCGTATGTGCCGGAGGTCGCCCGTGATCATGCAGAGTCAAACCTCTGCTTCCGTAAGGCACTTCTTGACAAGAACCGAAGTGACTGGCTTCTGACGACATACTGGAAAAGACCATCGGCACCCAAGACCATCAGGACACTACCAAGACCCTCCAGCAAGACCGATTTGATTCGCTTCTTACGACAATCATGAGATACGTGTTTTACTATCCCGGAGCCAACAGGATTTAATCATAATATTAAGGATTTAATCATAATATTTTGTGAAAATTGACATTCTCTTAGATAAATTTACTTTCATTAAAAGCCTCCGAAATGCGGAAGTCAGTTATCTTATGAAGAAATTACGTAACGTGTTGTAAAGATACTCTGGCTGAATGGTCTTCCTACACAAATGATGCGTAGGCGAGCAATTGTTGTCTATATACACATTTACGACAACTGCAGACTTACTGCGAAAATATTACAAAATACAGCAGGCTTCATTGTCAGAATGAATAAGTGATATAGCTATCCAGTTGTTATAAGTTAAAGTATTTTCTAGTAATTTGTAGTAGTTTTCTAGTAATTTGTAGTAGTTTTCTAGTAATTTGTAGTAGTTTTCTAGTATTTTCCAGTTGTTAGTTCTAGTATTTCTAGTAATTAGATTTAAAGTAACATTTTACTATGCACCCTTCTTCTTGCAAACAATTATAGTGTAAGTACAATTGATGATATGGATAATTTTATCACTTCAGTGTTAACAATTAAGTTGCTGTACAATATTTAGAAAAGAAAGTAAACTGTTACTAAGGAAATCAAATATAACATGATACAAACTAAGTAATTAGGTTAGAAAGAGATAAAGGGCTATAAATAGCTGTTGCACTTGTGACAATAAAGAATATGAATGAATAAAAAATTAATTTGTTTATTGCAATAAAACAAAGTATTAAAAATTAATTTGAATTACAAAATGAAAATAAAGATATTTGAACTCGTTGAAAAATATTAAACCTATACAGTATACAAATTGTAATGTGCAATTGTAGACTATACGGAGGAAAACATTTTTACACTATTTTTATACGTGTATTTTTCAGAATACAGTATTCAAAAGGTTCAAACACTACTATGAAAATTGCCCCAACTGTCGCATTAATTGCTAAGTGACAATCTTGCCTAACAGTTTCGTCTGTGTGCGTGACGTCAGCCCGGAAGTAATGACAAATGCACATTGGCCAGATGACAACCGTTATGATTCTTCAACAAAGAGTCAGCTGTTCGTTGCCAAGATGTTCGGTTATCTCTGGCTCGGGCCATTGCTCGGTTGTGGGAACTCTTTCAACAGTCGGCACGCTCGATAAAAACTAGACCCACATGGTATGTTGGGGTGACCAGGGAAATTCGTTTAGACATCTTGATTTTTTAAAATTTTTACAACACACTTTTTTTTGGATATTGTAACCGATCCTAGGCTAAGCTGAGACAAAAGAGACATATTTTAGAAAAATTATCAATTTGTCCCATTCAAAAGAAATGGCAACCATAAATGTTTTTGCATAAATAACAGGAATACTTTAAAATACAAAATGGAAGCTCTCTTTTTACTAGCTCTCTTTTTACTTGACACACACATACCAAATTTCGTAAAGACTGGTTGAAAATCTGAAGATAGAATAATTCTGTTTGAAAGACAAAATAGCTGATATCTGGGAAACAAATGGTTTTGAAAAGGAAATCCTTGATTCTCTCTTTATTTTGTCTTATAAAATAATTTACTGAAGTTTACCACTTTACTGAAGAAACTTACTGTTTATGTTCGTGTAGAAAATAACCTCTTAAATACATGAAGTGTATATCAAGCTGAGGGAGGGAACCAAGGAGGCCCTAATAATCTAAGGGAGTATTTCTATTTTGTTCTTGAATAAATAGTTTTTTTTTCTATTCATAAAAAAATAATGGGAAATTCACTGATGGATCCGTTGCTCAAATTAATGAAGAATATTCGAGTAAACTATTTTGTAATATGGTTAATGTAGGTTTTGATTTTATACATTTAGAAATGAACCTTGTAAGTAAATGGTTCATTAATATCCCCTGTAGCGAAAGATGAAGGCCCTATATTTATGCAATCATAATTTTTTTTATAAAACTGTTTAATAATGTCCACTTGGTAATAATTAACCTTTTAATATTAACATATTTGATTACAACTAAGGAAACCCCTCTTTTCAAGTTGTATGACAATGAATTGTTACATTAGAGACGGTGGTCAAGATAAAAAGGACGGCTTTATGTTATAAATTCCAATCAACACATTCACATTTTGTTGAAACCATAAAAAATAAAATAAATAGACATTGTAATAATAAATATAAAGACTATTTTTTATACAACTGAAATGTAATACGTTGAACTTGAACCTTTAAGCACAAAATTTGCATTCATAAGTTTGAAAATATTAAAACAGGTGCTATGGTATTCCATTACTTATATGTTTTACAAAATGTAGCAATCGTATGTACTTCAACATGCCTTACAAAAGGAGGATTCATGTATGAATATTCCAGTGTGTATGGGTAGACGCGCTTCGAAGAGCTAAATTCCGAGAACCTTTGATCTTTATACGAGGGATGTAACAATGATGACAATGAATAGTGATGGAAAACTATAATTTTTCATTAAGTATATTGCAGGTTTTAATATGCATGATCTTTTAACTTTCATATGCCTAAAAAAAAGGCAAGTTAATTATTTTATATCATTACAACAACATTTTATGAGTGCGTTGAAAATCCTTGTTAAATTGAAATGTGTAGTCAAATGGTTGTACTGTATTTTTACACTATTGCTATGAGACCTCTAAATAAGTTCGTCCATGGAACCAACCAATTAAGATCAAAAGAATATCTACTTATATAACATATTTATATGCATACTTTTATACCATCGTGTGCCTAAAAATACGCAAGTTATTTATTTTCTATCATTACAACAACATTTTACAAGTGTGTTAAAAATCTTTGCTAAATTTAAATGTGTGGTGAAAAGGATGTACTGTATTTTTACACTATTACTTTGAGACTTCTGAATAAGTTCGTCAGTGGAAACAACCAATTAAGATTAAAAGAATATCTATTTATATAATATATTTTTAGCACCCACTTCAACTGGAATCCCACAAATCTACAACAGTTATGGTTTTAACAATTTTGTACATATTAGGTATGTAACTGCAAATATAATTGCTTTATTACATTTTTCGGTTATTACTGTATTGGACTTGCCATTATGGTAGTAAAGGATACGATTATGGTCTAAAAATGTATCATGGGAAATTTTAAACCAATCGTTATGGCTAAAACAAAACTTACAAAACCCAACGAAACGTTGGCTACTAGGCCTAAGTAATAATAATAACTAAAACAAAATACCTAACGTTATTGTAGTAACTTTAAATTTGAACATAAACAAACTACATAAGGTACAAATAAGTACAAATAAGGCTAAACACTTACAGCCATAGTCAACCTTCTGGTGATATAATATTAGGTTAAACAATTATTTTCTCTGTTGCCATAAAATCGCTGTACGCTGCAGAGGGAAAGTCCTTGCTCAGGCGTGGGAAGTTCTGCGCTCACAATTAATTGGGTTTAACAAGCGACTGATTAACGTTCAGTCTAATCAAAACCTCTAATTGATGGCGCTCTCATTTCAGTACATAGTCTAAATAGTTATAGTCTAAATTCCATAATAACGGAATTTCTGTTAAAACACGTAAATACGACTTAAAGAAGAAGTTTCATGGAATAATACTATGCTTTGATAATAATAAAAAATACAGCAAAAAACGTACGGATATACAAAGGAATTTAGGAGGCAAACTTTTACGTGTTCTTGATAAACCTCAAAAAGTAAGTTATTGTCAATTTTGAAACGAAACCAAAATTTTGTTATCAAAATCATGGGATAAACATTAAAAAAGATAATATCTATCTACGTGTAACAATTAAATAAAAATTGTATATCTTCTTCATAGTGAAAAAATAGTTCATCCCAAAAATGTTTTAAATTGCTACGATTAACATTAAATTGGCTTGGTTAATTATCAATAGAAACGATTAAGACATTTTTCTTTATGTATTTTTTATAACAAGGTCAAAAAGGTATTGAAGCTGATCATAAAAAAATTAAATCAGAGTAAAAATTCTATTAATAATTTACACGATAGACAGAAAAAGATTACAGATTTTTTCGTTGAAAAGTCCCTCGGATGCTTTTGCTCCTCAGCACTTACCCAGATTGAACGAGATAAATTACGGTTACGTAAAAACGTTAAGATTGCCTAACCTTTTGTTGATTCTCCTTAAAATACGGTACGATAGTCACCTTAAATTGTATAGTTTCAGCGGTCTATAAAATATATCTACTATACTCATGTAGAACAATTTAAATATTGGACATTAATATTAATCATTAATACACCTAGTTCAATATTTGTAAAATAAATTTTAAAAAATGCCAAATTAGCAGACCAATTAACAGTAAGGAAAAAAGACTGTTTGCGTCTGCTAATAAAAAATAATTTATCAACATTAAAAAATATACTTATATAAAATATAATTTTGACTCATAAAACTTCATTTTTACTTCTTCTCCCTACTACTAATTTTAATCAACAATGCATATTTGTACGAATTTGTACTGTGGAAAAGTTGGCATACAACAAATATCGATTGTACATATGTTTAGCCATGCCTGAAACAATGAATCTTGTGGGACTTAATTCCCTTAGCACTAGCAGGGCCACATTCTCTAACCGCCCAATCTCGTTGCTCGAGGAAGCGGCGGAGACTGTCCAAACTATATTACAATGGACAAACTGGTTGAAACTTGTGTAATTCCAAACTCATGCAGCAAAACTATGGTAAGTAACTCTGGTTGATGAGAATCTTTAATGTTTATAAAATTACAATATACAAATTATATTATAGGAAAGAACAAAGTTACACTCTTTCACTTAAAAAATAAAATAAAATAAAAAAAATTAATAAAGAAGAAACAAAAATTGTTTTGAAGTATAAGTAAACTAGTATTTCATTTCACATGTGAGAAAATTATAATACAAACTCTATTTTCAGTTACTTTTGTAAATAAATAAATAATGTGTTTGTATTTAACATTTGTGTATCGGAATTAACGAAATGTAATTTTACAATTTGTAATATACATTTTACTAAAATAAAAAACGACTCCATTTATGCTTCTGGACCCACACACATATTTAACATTGCCATTACTTACTTACTTGTGATCAAATAGACATGGCTTACTTGAGAAATGATTTTGTAATATCTTCAATAAAGGGACAAGAGTGAAAAAATGTGATGTATATTAGATCTTACTTCTTGGATTTTGTGGACTATGTTTGGGAGCAATCAGAGGATTTAAAAACAATTTAAATCAATTTTTATGGGCGCGTTCCCTCAACACGTTTATATTGAACTTGAATTACAATCAATTTTAAATACTAAGTTAAACTATTCAATATTAAACTTATATAATAAACATTGGCTTAAACTTAAGTTTAAACAATTTAAACAAGAGTTTAGGTTTAAATAATAAGGGTGGGGAGAAAGCGACCCTAAATAAGATATTTTGCTGAAGAGTGTTCAGATTAAATGGAATACAGTATTATTAACTGTTCAATATATAATGTATAAAAGGTATTCAAAAAATCAGTTGTAGGCTATGAATCGCACGATTTAAAACAAATATCCAACTGGCCAATGAAAATCAAAAGTCTAAATATACGAAGATACATAATTTTAAAAAGTATATTGAAAAATGATGAAATTCAAACAAGGCTGAACGAGAGGGTTCAAACTCTTTAATAAGAACGCACTTCCAGATGGCACGTAAATGAAACGACAACCCTCTTATTTGCATGATAAAGAAGAGCGGTTTGCACCTCTAAATACCACTTTCGCCTGAGAAAATATTTAATACTTTCGTTGACTTTGGCAATTTATTCCAAAGGAGTAAGCATTGAAATTCTAAGCGTATGCATCGAAATTCTAAGCGTAGAGTTATTTTTTTATGTTAGTAGTTAATTATTAGCTTTTCGAGATAATTTTAGTCCCAAGTAAATATTTTAATACTCTAAGTATTATAAATAATCATCACAGAATAGTATTATGAATACTATATAAAAAAATATAATTATTTTTTATAACATTTTTGATAATTGAATACGGATTAAGGGCAGATCTTTATAGAACAGTAATTGAGTAAATTCTTACAACAGATATTTAAGTGTGTGTAACATCGTGTTTTAATTTTTGAACATGTTTAAAATACTAATTATTAATTCATTAAATTAGAAACCAACATTTTAAAACTTTTAATAGTTGTCATTTCCAACAGATTTTGTTATTATTTAAATGAAATTTTAAATATAAAACATTTTGGAAGAAATAAAACAAGGCCTAACTAAGAATTTGAATTGTAAACTGTTATACAAATTATTATCTCATATAACATGTTTACCTCGTTGAGCTTATGGTTTGAAATGTTAAGTAAAACTTTGGAATGTTCATTGGCATAATTCATCTTACTAGTACATATCCCAAAACTCTAAATTTCGTGCTTCCACAAAAATATTGATACTGTAGTTCAAACAATACACTGCCCACCATCATTTTGCACAGAGGGTTTAACACATATGATAGAACATTTTATTAATTAACATTATATTGATTTCTTTGCAATATTTATATTTTTTTAAAGAACAAAAATACAATATATTGAACATTAGTTAGTATGGTTGAAGTTTCAATTTTTGTGACATGTCTCTTTTTATTGGCCTTTGATTGAAAACTTTAGATTTTTCTTTTTCAAACGTGGATTAAGTTAAAAGGTGATACAAAATGAGAAAAATGCGGGTCATTACCAAGAGTGACTCGTTAAATCCAACAAATTATTTATCGTTATTTCCAATTCGAAAGGGCAGGACAAAGTTCAACGAAGGTTATTAACTTTACCCTTAAGGATATTGATGGTATATCTGAAAAATACTCCCGTCTCAGCACAACTGCATAATCAGTGAATATCCATTGGAATTTTTATATTTTTTATTTCCCCATAAAAATCAAGGGGGTGAGTGAGTATGTAGTTTGGCCAAATAAAAACCGGCAAAGCAAGGAATGGTTTATAGGATGGTATAGGTATAATTTGGTTTTGTAGGATAAACGCAAAAGAATATAGTAAGGAAACTTAACAATCACATGTAAATTTTTTTCTTACTATTTCCTTGCAATTAATTGAGTATACAGTTCACATTTGCCTATAATAGTCTACTTTTTGAAACCATATTTTATTATTGTCTTTAAATTATGCGCAATTAATTATCGCTGCTTTAACGACAGACTGTTAGTTTGTTGGTTTCAAATAAATTATAAAACTCTGAGTTTAATTCAATACTAGTTAACTCAATACAATATAATTCAGTCCATATTTATCGGTGTGTGGATGCAGCAATATTCTGCAGTAGGCCTACCTCCGCCATCTTGGATTTTTGGTCCCATAAGAATAATGTTAAATTTGTTGTACCACACTCCTTTAAAATAGTGAAATATTTTCATCCTCATGCCACTTTAAAGATAATTTGAATTCCTAGGGGAGTATGAAGTATATATGTTATAGTTAAAATATTCTTATAAAATGTAGACTAATTTCTTATAAACAACCAATTATTCATGCCAAATACATTTTTGTACGTAGTTGGGCGCGTTTTTTGGGCTTTTAATGTCATAATCCGCTGCATATTATCAATAGCCCCACTACATACAATTTTATACTGTAAATTTCATTCACAGGCAAAGCTAGTATTTTTCAATTGATAGTAGTTCATACCATTTTCGTTTTAAAACTCAATGGACACCTAAAAATGAAAACTTACAGGTACTATAGTACTTACGCAAAAACTTACAACAAATATTCCTACTACATATTAAAATCGTAATAAATTTATTTCCTAATCATTAGATGGATCAGAAAAATTTAAAAACACATAAATGAGAAAACTGTAAACATAGTAAAAATAAACGCATTTAAGTTATCTTCACATTTTAAGATTCATAAATAAATCAGAGTAAAGTACGAACCAGCGAGTGACAGTTAAGTTCAGCATGGATAAAATTCAATTTATGTTTTGAAGTCAAAAAAAGAATTTTTAAATTTGTGCTGTTAAACTCACAAGTCAGTCTCCTGATAGTCATTATGCCTTGTGATAGGATGTGAACCTCCCTGGCCTTGACCTATGTGCTAACCTTGTCCATCAGAAAATAACCTACGCTACAGACTGAGAATGATTATGAACTTTTGAGAATTCCTTGACATGTTTTGAACCTAATACCATTTGTTTCCGGGTGTCGCGTCGGTAAGCTTATTAGTCCTATTTGGTTGTTTATCTCAATGACAGTTTCATTTTATGTTGATACAAATAATAATAATAATAATAAAAAAAATAAAGTCTTGTGAAATATGTAAAAGTGAACAATGTATAAATTTCCTCCATCAATGTTTAACCGTAGGTTATTGTGAAAACGCGTCATTGACTGTTTTATAAAACCCCGCTAAAAATGCAAAAAATCAGGATTTCTGAATCTGACGTATGAGTGTACACGTACAGTCCTACCAGAAAAAAATTGACTTATAGTTCTGCTGGTGTTTCTACTAAGCTTTGTATTTGATCAAGAAAAAATTTCAACCCGGGACCACAATTTGCATCTCTTAACATAAAACGTCTCTGTAGTACAATAGTTGTTGTAAACCATATATTATGTAATCTTGTAAAAAAACTTATTTATTTATTATAAATCACACTTAAATGACATCTTAATTTCGTCTTTAAATGTTTGTTTCGCAACAAAAACGTTAATCTTAAAAGGTGATCCTGTTATACACATATGATAAATTTAAGAATGTTCAGATGTAAAAGTGCGATTTACACTATGTTTTGTTTATGTATAGAAATATCAATCTAGTCAGGTTTGTCCGTCGATATGGAATATGCTCTTGCGCCGTTTTTTGTTTTTAACATCAATATTGTTTGAGGTCCCCATTATTGAATGCTCCGGCCGATATCTGACGTTTTGGCTGTTCAGACCTGGTACCGTAATACAGGTTCTGTATGCATCCCCGCATGCAGACATGAACTATCTATATGTATTGGCAATTCAAATCGAAAAATTTTCAAGGAAAACAATTTTCTCTCTATATTGTTTATAGGGATACCGCGGTATAGAAGAAACTAAAATGTTCGAGATATATTTTAAACTAGTTTGCATAATATCAGTGGTGACGTGCAGCGTAGTTGGGTATTGCTGATCACTCGCTGCATACATGTATGAGATGGTACGTGTGAGAGGAATACCAAGCGCGACAGTGACAGTGACTGTCCGCACGTACTCCCTACCAGACAACTGAGGTCATGCGACAGACTGTACTGACCACTGTTATTTGTTATCTTATCGGCCACGGGCAGTTTCCAATGTCAATCTTGACTTCAACATTAGTACATTGTTGTCAAAGTTGGTTGACAGGAGAACGTTACACTTTTGATGAGAATTGTGTGTGTGTTTTTTTTTTTTTTTTTTTTTTAAGAATTATTTTTAACACTATAAATAATGGTTAATGTACAGTACTGAGAATAAAAAATTCGTGTCAACCTCTCTTTCGAAAATGTAGAATACTCACAATGCTTAAGAATTAGCAGTTAAAAACAAATTATGGTTCAAAATGTTTTTGTCATTAAAAACCATTTATCAGTCCTTTAGTGGAAACCAATTTATTCACCATGAACGTGCACACAATTTTCAGTATCCAATGAATCGTCTTGGATTTTTTAAATAAAAAACCACTACTTTATGATTTAGGACCCTATAGCAATCTGCCTACCGCACTAAAAGAGAAATCATATGTATGAAAATTAAAATTGAGCCTTCTAAACAAACATTACTCAATAACTAAAACTTAAATAATAATATTTCTGATTACGCGTCATGAAGGGATAAAAACGTAATCTGAGTATGTATATTATGTATATACATACACAGATACGTGTATGTATATGTTCTGTGTATGTATATGTATATGGTTAAACGTCACCTGTTTAACCAAAAAACTGTAAATTTATAATATTTTTTGTGATACGGGGCATGTAATTTAATTTTTAAATATTGTATATAAAATATTACGACGGATGGGTTGCTAAAAAGAAAATGTCTTTAAAATTAGCCATAAAAGTCCTAGTTTAACAAAACTCAAAAAGTTTCCGTATAACACCTCGAGGTAAAAATAAAAATCATGAATCACATTCGTTTTTCTAAGCCTCGGTGTTTTGAGGGGTGTGTTCATGTCAGGCTCCTCATCCGCTGTCATTATCCTTTCAAAATGACACTTCGACATCCGTCTATTTGTTGGACAGGCTATGTGTCATTTTCAAAAGATATCTATTCAGCAATACAACAGTGAATTCAAAACTGGTTTTTAATGATCTACTTTCGTTTAAAGGGTTTCAGAAAGTATAATTTGCATGATTGAAATTAAAGAAAGTTAACATTATTTATATATCTACTGTAAGTATTATGTGTGTAAATATTTTGTATAAATGCTTAAGTCATAAACCAAGATTTTTACATTTTCAAACCTAACACAAAATATTAATAGAGGACTCAATTAAATAGGTGATAACAGCTAAATATTTCGTGCATACGATTTATATTTATGGAATATTATTTGTATAATACACAATGTAAAATTAAAATACTGTACAAGCATATACTTTACGCAAGTTTCTAGAGGTTAAGTAATAATAATAATTATCGTATGGCTTTTTAGTGGAGGATAATCAGCAATTAACTGATTGTTCTCCTCTCCTGAAAGGCTTGCACTTTTTCGTTTTCTATGCATGTGGACCAAAGACTTAAACGTGACTGCCGAACTACATATTTTTGTCCCCGAGCCGGGATTTGAACCCGGGGTTTTCTGGGTAATATAACCCAGATATCTACCTCTAAGCTACGGTGTCTGCCAATAATTTCAAGCGCTATAGTGTCTTATATTTAAGTGGAAATAAGAATTAAGCTAACAATAAGCTTCATTATTTATATTTTTCATTTAAATCTCTACAATGTAAAAAAATCCTATTGTAGGCGTAAACTAAATAATGTCGCCTCGCCTTGGATCGCAAGGCACCTTACCGAATGTTCCCGCACAAAATATGAAAGCCATTCTTAACATGTTATTAAGTAACACTTCATTGAAGACCGCTTATAAATTTCTATCTAATTTTCGTGTAAGGCTTGTATAAAAAAGGCATTATATACATTAATATTGTCAATTAATTATGGCTGTCCATGAGGTTATTATGTTAAATACAGCCGGTTACGATTCACCCGCCAGCAGCAATGTTTTTGTACAGCTAGTACGACGGTGAGAGTCTCGTCCCAGCAGTCGCAGTAATCGCTCAATTGAATAATACTCCGGTCTCTCAAGCCACGGCGCGGAGCGGCCGGCACAGCGTCACAAAGCCGCAGTTAGTCTCAGCAAAGAGAAGTATTTACTCCTCTCTGAGGCTACAATGAATCCACCAGGATTTAATGAAAGCAGCATCATTAGACTTTATATGTATATCATTTTTAACCAGCATTCTTTTCAGCACACTTTGATAACCTGCCTTTTTTACTCGGGTAGCCTTCATGGTCGGGTTTGCATTATTGTTCTCAAGTTATGAACATATTGACCTATGCTTAAATTTAAGATTTTTATCTTAGTTACTCCCTAAGGGCCGTCCCCCTTGAGAAGAAAAAACATTTCAGTATACATGTTTGAAAAAGTAAAAACATATTATCTACATATAAAAAGTTTCATTACTTAGATTTACAATGTATTAGCGTAATAACAAGGAAATTACAATGTAATTCAATTTTTCGAGGTAAAACCCGTTTTATCCCGTGGTTACATGGCTTCTAATAAAAATTTTTGATAAGTTTTGTATCAGGTTTTATCAGGTGCTTATCGTGCTAATTAAGTTCCTCATGTGGTCCTAATCAGTCTAAGTTCCTGGAGAAAACCGTATTAGGCTCGGATCAGGGTTACATCGGGGCCTGATCACGCAGCATCAGGTTTTGGTCGGCCTATATAAATTAAATCCGACTGATTATAATAGTTTTAGACTCTTTCAAGGAATCTACACATTCTTATACATACAACATATATATTTGAATGGGACTGAGGGGTGAGTGATGAAACTAATGCCATTTAGAGACCAGACCATCTTACCTAAATTAGCTTGTATCAGATTGGTACAAAATGAGTAACCAACTAATGAATCAGATCTTGATATAAAGTTTTCATTTGGGCTGAAGATTCCGATAACACGATAAAAATCCGAATGGAATCTGGTTCCGCAGTAGCTATATAGTCGTGTCATATAGCCATGTCGTAGCGTGTGGCGTCACAAGACCACTGCAGGTGTTTGGTCCGTGCCGACCGCACGCGCGTGACGTCACGTGACGTGATGACGTCCAAGGCCGCGATGACGGACAAGGACGGAGGCGCGGTCGAGGAACGCTCTAGCCGGAGGCGACGCGACGCGACGTGCTGCGGTCGGCACTGAGTGCCACAGGGAAAAGTTGTTCCAACGCCGCTGCTTTGCACAAATTTATCTGTATTTGTGAGTTAGTCAAATGAAAAGTATGCTAAATACTTCAGGTTGATGCCAAATGGCTTTTGTCTATAAAAAATATTAATCTGTAGATAATCTAGAGTGAGCTTATTGAAAGTGAAATAAACAAATGAATAGATGAACTAATCAAACACAATGTTATAGAAATAATTACAGTAAACATTTGATTACATTAATATATTTACAAATACTTGAAAAACATTAGTACGAAATAACTTATTTTAATGTCCATATCAATAATCACTGATATTAAAATATTAATGCGTATTAAAAGATCATTCTATCCAAAATATATTTTTGCAGTAATTGTAATGCATACTTTATAATTAGAGGAAAAAACAACATGTAAAAACATTATTCTTTAGACATTCTGTTATACTAGATGTGTTTTACAACTGTCACTATACCTTCCCATGTATTTTAATTATATGTTTATGATGATCAAGGCATATGTAGCTAAATCCTGACTTAAAGAATGGTACCCTATTACACAGGTAAAATAGTTTTGTTTAGGAAAGTTTCTAAAACACCCAAAAGTTTGAATTAGACGAAACATGTTTTATTTCAGATAAAAAACAATGAGAATTTCAACGTGAATAGAGGTAGGAGTTACAATGAAACAATGAAACGAAAATAAATAATACAATAAAAAGCTTTTGTAAGTAGCGAGAGATATTTCTAATACTAAGCAACAATTTCACAAACTCCGAACGCAATTTCCACTTTGCAAAAGTAAAGGAAACAGTTGTAATTATCAAAGTTATCCTCCGGAGCTTTAAAATTTATTGCTCTCCATCTTATTATTCATTCCATTTTTATGGAATAATCTCAGAAATGATAGCATGCCGACTCTTAGGATAAAGAAATACGTTATTTAGAGGTACTCATAATAAATATGTCACTATTAATATACGTAAATTAAAATAAATAAAAAATCAATGATTTGAGTTGGAACAGCAATTAGCACAAATGATGCGCCGATTGTTGACACAAATTACCAATGGATAACAAGGAACATTCGGCTGGACGTGTCTGATTAGCTAACTAATTCACTACATGACCATCGGATTTGCTTTTCTATTGATAAAATAATTAGTGAGTTTTGTTCAAATATGCTTGTTATATTATTGTACTAAAGTATATCGTATAAAAAATAAATAGACTTAATTCATGAACATGCATAATGTTAATTTTTATATGAACTTAAATTATTTATATTTTGAGAAATGAATTAAGGCCAGTGTTTATAGAGTGGGATATAGTGAAAAAGTTTAGATAGAAATCTATTTATTTATAAAGTTCATACAATTCATTCTTGTCCCCTTTGGTCATGTTCATTAGGATCGTCCATTTTAATTTTCAAATGATGGTGATAAATAATTAGTTTTCAAAATGTTTTACCATTTATTAAAACTAAAACGCCACAGAAGAAAACTTTGTGATGCTCTAAACTCATGAATCTTATTTTATGTAATAACAGGATTAATGGATGACAAACTCATAAAACACTATTTTGTGGGATACCTATTGCCTTGTTTTGTGACGCAATTTAAATATCAAACAGATTTAACTATATAAATCTTTACTAGCTTTATATATATATAAAGCTAATACCTCGCAGCGTTTACTTATGCATGATTTAGGATTGATATTTAATAGAGCTTGGTGATGATTAACTCGCCCAGTCAGGCGTGCAATGTAAAAATATTGCCAGAGCGTCGTGTGAAATATAAAAGAGATGAAAGGGTAAGAGGATTTCCCCAGCAAATCTTAAAATCCTGTAAGTGTGATTTCGTTGTAAATTCTCTCTATGGCGATACAATATTTTTAACATCAAAAGCAATAAATACTATATTGAAGTTTTGAAAAATTTGGGCTAGTAGCGCAGTCGGCGAGGTGGCTTCAGGGTAAAAGTATAGTATTGTTAATAATTACAACTTAAATAATCATACCACTCTGACTCGTAATTCTGTCAATTCACAGGAGCGCAATGAAATGAATTATAAGTTTGCGACATTCTGGAATGGTATCGGTGGCTCGAGAGTCGAGAGGCCTATCACCGAATACAGATTTCACAACAAGTTTATTGCATGTTTTGGAACATCCTTATCAGCGGTCTGATAACGCGGAGAGCGTCACGCCCAGGCCCACACTTCCAGCTGATAACGGCGATGATAACGTCAAGATGCGGCAAACATAAATTAAATGTCGTATCTCCCTAGATAATAAACTACTCTTTCTAGCGATTATCGGTGACAATGTTAAAATACCTAATGTTGAATTTAAAAGAAGATAGTATAAAAATTATATTTTTAACTCATTAACAACCACCAATAATACTAACGTTTCAATGGTTTTGAAAAATGTTACAATTCTTGTGAGTTTAACGCAAAAAAGTTTAAATGAAGTTGAGGCAACTTGGCGCTTTGAGTAAATGAAAGGTCAGTCAGTGTTGCAACATATTAAATAAATGTAAAAACACTGACAACAATATATTTTTGTATTTATTATTATTATTTTCATAAACGATAGGCTTATAGTAAATTTGTTGATTTTACTCGTAAACTGCTACAGTATTATGAGTATTTTTAGTTTAATGTAGGCTATTTTTAATTCCAAATATTTATAATACAAACCTTAAAGGTTTTCGGTTGATTTGATTTTGGTCAATAATTAAGGTTGGAGATGGCTACAACGAAAATGTCCACACATTCAGTTACATTTGTAACATGTAAAATTACAACAAAAACACACTAAAAGTATTTCTGTTAATTTCTGTAAATTTTAAAGAACAATAATTCAACATCTATTCCTAAGAATAAAAATATCATTGATGGCCATAGAATAGTTACTTAACTGGAAGTTACAAAAAATTACAAAAAGATATTCTGGTTAGACAAGAAAGTTCAGGTGTAATTACATAATTTTCAAGCTTCTAAAATTTAAATAAATGACCATCGGAGTTTTGTCATAAAAAAAAACATACGAATACATGTTACAAGTGTTTTTTTTTTTTGCGTATGCGCATGTTATGAACTATGAGAATATTTCATAGGAGGATATACAAAGGAGGATATTTATCCCTGAGGATACTTATAACTGCAGACGTGAGGAATTGTAACCTAGTTTAAGTTCAAGAAAAGGAAGCTAATTAAATGTTAACCTGATTTTAAACGACTGCAGAGTGTGGAACAAAGGAGCACACAGTATCGGTTGGCTTGTAGCCATGGCAGAGAAATAGAGTTTAAAGTGTGTCGTCATTCTACAATCCATTGAGTTTAAATTGGTGATTATGCACCATGTAAACTCAAATCATATCCTTCTCAACTTCAAACAACAGTGAGAAATCTTTATTTAATGGGGAATCAAAATTACTTCAGTTTAATGTTAAATAAAGTTAATAGTAACTCATTGCCAACTTTATGTCTTTCATACGAGGCAAGCCCGTTTAGTAAATTAGGTTTGTTTGCCCGTCATTTAGGCATGAGGGGCCGAACACACTTTATTTAGTTAAATACCTAAGTAAGAGATATTTATGTGATCTTTGTATGTGTATAAAGATGAAAGCATATAAAAGTTTATTGTCAAAACTACAGATATTTTTTATAAATATTTTTAATATGACCATAGTCTTGTATGAACATATTTTTATGTTAGGCTTCAACGTTTAGTATTCACTGTGAAAGAGCACATTACTGTAAAAATATTTCATAGCACTGTGCGAATATTTTATTAGTTGAAAACACTATGTTAAAGAATTGAGTCCTTAAAATAATTTCATAACAAATCTTTTAGGATTCTCTATTATTCTTTTTTGAACCCACAGTTTTAAAACTGGAACACAGAGAAAATACGTGCCTGTGACATGACGCTGTTATTAAAAGAATATACAGGGTGTAAAAAAGTCTGTCCCCCCCCCTTTAATTTTTTTATTTGTTGAGATAAACAAATATCGTTTGGGGGGTGATGGTAACTTAACACAAAGTACCTTTTGACGTTATCAATAATTTTTAGTCTTGCCAGGGGGACGGCCCACCAGGAGTCAGAAGAAAATCTTAAATGTAAGCATAGGTTGATATGTTACATCAAATTAAAGGTCTCACTTAGCAGAGTACAATGCCGCAAACTAGACTTAAAAATGATGACCCGGACAGAAATGGTAGGCGTTCAAAGTTTCCATTAAAATCATTATGGGTAAAAATTAAAAATGCAATAACTTTCTTAATACTCAACCTTTTGACGTCTGGTTTGCGGCTAATAACTCCTAATGCAAAGACGTTTAAAATGATGTATAATGTGACAGAGGCTAAGGAATTTTTAATTTAAACATCCTCTATGGGACGTCCCCCAATGAAGTCTTACAGAGATATGCTTCGGCTTTTGTCACAACATACATAATTTTAAACGTCTATGCATTAGGAGTTATTAGCCGCAAACCAGACGTCAAAAGGTTGAGTATTAAGAAAGTTATTGCATTTTTAATTTTTACCCATATGATTTTAATGGAAACTTTGAACGCCTACCATTTCTGTCCGGGTCATCCTTTTTAAGTCTAGTTTGCGGCATTGTACTCTGCTAAGTGAGACCTTTATTTGATGTACATATCAACCTATGCTTACATTTAAGATTTTCTTCTGACTCCTGGTGGGCCGTCCCCCTGGCAAGACTAAAAATTATTGATAACGTCAAAAGGTACTTTGTGTTAAGTTACTATCACCCCCCCAAACGATATTTGTTTATCTCAACAAATAAAAAAATTAAAGGGGGGGGGGACAGACTTTTTTTACACCCTGTACAGTATACTTTATATTTTGATCAAACAATTTTAACACCTGATAACCCCCTTTTTAAACTAAATAAAGTGATAAAAATAATTCATTCCTCATCTTATGGTTGAATTGTTTGCAAATTTATAACATTATTTCTATTGTCCCTATTGTATATAAATTGAGTAATTCCACTCGGTTATGCGTATATTAAATTAAACAATAATAATTAGTTATCTTCTCGAACATTAGTTGGTTATAAATAACCATTTTCAATAAATTTTTTTATCTACAATGCCTGGAAAAAAAATTATAAATAAGAAATTGGATACGCCTTCAACATAGAACTGTTAAATGTTTATACTGAAGTTTTTTTTTATTAAGTTATAAACACTAGCTAAGCTACACTTCCCTAATTTTTTCTTCTTCAAATTCTAAAATTCCAACAATTCCCTTAACAAATTTCTTTGATTATGTAACAACTGACGAAAATTGCAAAGTGTCACCCCAAATGTTGGAATTTAAAAAATCCACAAACAGTAAAGCCCACCAATGGGACACTATTAATGTGTGACGTCACTTACTAGTCGCGGCGTGACCGGTCCTGCCAGAACTTGTCCCAGAAGCTGGTCCGGTGCTTGATCCTCAGCACACTGGTGGACAGGGTCCGGGGCAGCTTGACCCCAGGCGCCCCCGACGTCGGCGACCCCGGGTGCTGCGTGTTCTCGGACATGCCACTGACCGACGCCGAGCTGGAGATGCTGAGTAAGGCCATAAGGGTGGCTGAGGAATCCCCCGCCCCCCTCGCCCTCGTCGCCCGAGGAGTCAGCCAGGGTGACGTCAGAGAGTCATCACTGCACTACACTACCACCCACACCGACACTAAATTTCCCACTGCACTGCGGATTGCGGAATCCTATTGTGGTTCTGCCAACGTCCAAGAGATATATTTAGTGCTAGACAAAAGAAAACGCTCCGTCTGTGCCAGTAATCTGTCATTGGGCCGCCTTAGAACGCCGGTCTGGCTTATCAGTAGATAAAAACTATCTCCGGAAATTATAACCTACAAACGACCATTGTTCATTTATCGTGCGATAATTGGGCGAGTAAGGATTAGATAATTGTTATCTGGACTAAATGCTTGTATTTAAATTTGGAGCTTGTTTTTATGATTTAAAAACTAGTAATCAATTGTATTTGTTTATTTTAGCAATATAGAAATTTATTGGTGTACTACATTAAGCTGAATTACAGAAATATACACATTTAAAAAAAATATTAAATGTTATATTGTTTACCCGTGTACAAACTCTAGTACTTCTCTCATGTGTAAGAGAAGAAATACAGAAGAGAGTTCCGCATGTCACAGCCGCAAGACCAATACGCAATTACAGTTTCATTAGAAACTACCACACGAAGCAGTGTATTTCTATATTTGCAACGTTTTAGGGACTCAGCACAAAAATAAATATCTTAAAATATTACACATATATATTGTTCCACTAAAATATTTTCTTCTCATAATGTCGCCAATAATATTGAATTTTATAAAACATAAATATAAAACCAAATTCCCCTCCTACACCTAAAAATAAAAAATAAAATGATGACCATCTTAGAAGCCTAATAAAATCTATTTGGGCATAGCTAAAGCATATTTATAATTGCTATTTAGTAGAGGAACTTTATTTAGATAATAGAGAACATAGGAAATTGTATCTATATTCATACATAATTTTCAACATGATTTGCTTTAAGAGCTCAGCTAATGTCGCTTAAAGCATTCGCTTAGTGTCAACTTTAGCTTAATATATATGGACATTTCAAAAATTAAATTACAATCTGGTTGGCGCTATGAACGTGCAAGAGAAAGCTCAAAGGTAGGCTACATGGTACATTAACCAGCCGAGCCTTACCTCTGATAATTTAATGTAAAGAAGATTAGGAACGCAAAAGAAAGAAAGATTTATAAGTCTACAGTCTCCAATGCTAGAGGATTGATATTTGAAAAAACTATGAAGTCTTTAGCAGGGGTCACTCATGAAATGCGGCAAAGAGTGTGCGTCCAAATAGATAACCTTATTTGACGATATTTTTGCCGACAATGGCAGCCATGATAAAATTTGTTTGGTATAAAAATTTTATATCCAGAAAATGTTGAAAATATGTGTGTTATTTTATTTTACCGTTATGAAACATTTTATAAATTATTATATTTACAAGGCGACAAAGTAGTTTAGTATTTTTTCTGGTAAAGGCTACACGATGTATTTTTATACATAATAATTTCAACACCCTGTAAATTTTTTTACAACACCCATATGCAAAAAACTAATGGTTAACATACAGAATCATGTGGTTATAATTGTTTTGTTTAGCACTATTGATGCAAAAATAGTTTTACAATCCGTCTAACAGTGCATTGGCGCCGACTCCATGGGGCCCGAGGGGCTCGAGCCCCCCAACATTTTCCCTGGGGGGGGATCAGCCCCCCAGACCAAATGAAGTCATGTTAAAATTGGCATTCTGCTGCCGTGGTTTAGTGTAAAAATGAAAGGTTTTGTAAAACTGGAAATTTATAACCTTAGTTAAATACAATTTACAACATAGAATAATCTGACGTTCTTAACCTTCTTCTCTCAACGATCTCGTTTCACTCGCGTTAATCGGTGGTAATAAGACTCTAAATTAGGTCCACTGGTTGGTGCATCTGGACAGGTTAACAAATCTTGGTATTTTGGCGTCTACCGTGGTAGTCGACGAGGAGAAAATCGTAAATCTTTTTATACGCGATAATACAGTGTCAATAATACTATTTTATACTTAAATACATTTAGTTATAAAAAATTAAATAGTATAACCCACGTAAATTAAAACCCGCTTTAAAGTATTTGAATCACAGTATACGGTATTTCTTTCGTATCGTTCTAATAAGTAAGCTGTCCGAGCGTTTTATTTTTCAATTTCTTTATTCCAAGTTTTGTTTCTGTGCAGTTCTCTACATCCAGATTCCAGTGTCATTGGTTGGACCGAAATTTAAAACTTTTGTTTCGGCATTTCAATTCGGGCTTGATTATGCCAGCAAATGAAATATAAAATGCCGTAACGTAAAAATACTAATATTTTGGATTGTACCAATATTGCATAGCAAGGAATCTTTACTTCGATCAAAGAATTTAGAAGAATAAGCCAACTTGCCAAATATTTATTTTGATTCGACAATCATAATGGGCCATCTGGAATTTATCGCTAGACGTTGAAATATTGATCGCGTTAAAGCACACTGATCAGTGTGTTCGGGGTTTAATCTTCGGTAACCGATACCTTTTTAAGGCTTTTAAGCGATTTATTCCTTGTCTACTGTCTACTACCACGGTAGACGCCAAAACACTACAGTTTCCCTTATGGGATTTAGCTAACCTGTCCAGATTAAGATGTAACAACCAGTGGACCGAATTTAGATCCTGATTACCACCGATTATTGCGAATGAACGTGACCTTTGAGTGAAGAAGGTTAAGAATGTCAAATTATTCCAGTAAATTATTTTTAACTAAGTTTATTATATAAAATGTATAGAGTGTGCCAAATGAAGACTACAAGATATGATTATACTAGCTTAAGTTATCTCATTGACTATAAATACGGTACAAAATCAATCATTTGTATACAAAATCAATGATTAAATTGTCATGTTTTACGTTAATTGTATATTTTATTATTATCTTGGTGATTTTATTTATAGGCTCTTTAAATGTGTTAGAATAATGTAACTCTCTTGACTTACTAAATTCACCTATTGTTGTTCATAGAAAACATTGTTTAAACATTAGAACTTTTATTTCAATAGGCCTACCGTAAAGGAAAACTTCATAACATCCTATACCAAATCAAGGAAATATGACATTTTTTAAGAGGTTTTAAAGCCTCTGAAAGAAAATTGAGACCTAAAAAACTAAACCCAAATTAAAACGATTCTTTAAATTCTCAAAATGTTCTGAAAGTTTATCTCTGGCTTGTACTTTTTGAGGTAATTTTTCGGCTTCAGATCTTGAAAAAAAGGTCAATTGGAGATAAATTTCGTACTTTATTAATCATGTTGAGCTTTTAATAGTTTTCAAAATTATATTTATTAATAAATGTCTCGTCATCGTATCCTAAAATAATTGTTCAGAATATCTTTCTGTTTGGCGATTTTATTTAGCCAAGTGAAAGTGTAGGCTATCTATGGCTTTTATACTAAGCATGAAAATTTGAGTCAAATTTGTATAAGTAAAATTGACCCAATTGAGTGTTGATGCAAGCCTGCCTGACTAAAAAATTGAGTTATATAATCTCATTATACTTAATTTCTTGCCTACCCTTATAACTTAAAACTCGTTTGAGGTTAACCTAGAATGCAAAACAACATTTGGTAGACACAGTTATACAAAATTATTTGATTTTGGACGGAATTACATAGGATTCTACGATAATACAATTTTAAGACGAGAATTATCAAATTTCCCCTCATTCCTTTGAGCCCCCCCCAATAATTTTTGAAAGTCGGCGCCCATGTAACAGTGTTTATTCTTAATTTATAGTGTTTTAAACATTCAATAAAATACATTAGCTACTCTAAAGAAAATTTGATTTTACACGATGTCTTTTTTGTAGTTTTGAGAAGCCAGTAGGCCTAAAAATTATAAATCTGCCCATGATGACAGAGTACAAATTTTGAAAGGATTAAAAATAATACAAATTCTTAGATCCTAACGAGTTTTTTTTTTTTTTTTTTTTTTTTTTTTTTTTAACATTTATACAATCAGACCCCAGTGTATAATGAAAATTATTCAAAGAAGCCCTCATTGATTACGCAAAACAAGATACAAACCTTCTAATTGAATTAATTTTTTTCATTATAATTGTATTTCCTGCGCATGCTGCATAATTTTCCACAGCTTCTCATTACTGATAATCGGTTTTAGCCGAGCGCAAACCAAAGCAGATACTGTAATCGATTGTAGCGTTGTCAGTTGCAGCAGAGGACCGGATATAGCCCCTGTGTGTCATGTGCCATGTGCCGTGTGCTGAAACAGTGGGTGTCTGAGGCGAGGACGTGCAGAAACCCACGACAATGTGAAACATTGTTGCCAATCACGTTAAACTAAATTACCTTCATACTTGGAACAATTACCCTCGAATTGGCAACCCTTCACGCAGCCACAGATGCTTCAGTAGCAAAGGCAGGGCTATAATCGTCCTCAGAGAAACGGTAAGGTCAGTTACGTAAAAACTCGTCGATTACGAAATATACGAAAATAGACACATATGGGACGGGGGTGAGGTGCTCGTGAGGTTTTGCGATCCTGCTTGTCACGTTGTTAAATTGACATTTTAAAATTTGCCTGGGGAGGATTAATGTTAAAATGTGATCAATTTATTTTTGTATTAACATATTGACATATTGTGCGACTTTTTCGCTGGAATCTTTAAAGAAACTGTAAACTTGATAGAAGGATGTATGTTATTTTGGAAAATGTCGAAAAAAACTTGGTAAAAACAAGAGAGAGAGTTCAATATCTATATGATTTTTTAAGAAAGGTTTTTAGTTTTCTGACTGCAAAAAGTCTCACAGATAAGCTTTAACAGTAAGATATACGTCTATAATGGGTAAAAACAGTTACCGTATCTACAACCTTCATAAAATCGTTGTATGGTAGGCACAGCCAACAATAAGAATCACGGATTTCATACTGTGGTAATAAAATAGTAAAAAAATACCCTATTTGAATTAGATGATAAAAAATGTTCCTATTAATAATAATAATACTTCCATTCACAGTTTTAACTTAAAATGTGTTAGGCTAAGGTTTTACAAAGGTAACAGTAATGAAATTTCGCAATTTTCAGTTCCACTAATAGATTTCACATTTATCTGATAAGGATAGAAAGTACATTTGAGAGCTCATTTTCCATAATGCAGCATTTGCTATAAAGTTTCCTGAAGAGCCGACTGCGACGTCGGCGACCTTGAGTGATGCTCTCCCTAGAGGTTTCAACAACGGCGATCAGTGTCCGACTTCCTCGTCTCCCGATGTTTTGCCTTTCAAAATATTCAACCGCAATGCGATATGCTTGTGGGTGTATGACCAATATTTCAAAATATGAAGATAAAGTTATCGATCTCAGGAACATGTTATTGAGAAATATTTTTAAAACGTTATTGTCTTGGCGTTCTTTCTAAACTATACACGACAATAATTAATTAAACAATTGGCCAACGATTCAAAGGCAACAAAAAATAGGCTTAGAATTTTTTCGGGAAAAACTTATGGCAATGTTAACTTATTCGTTGGATTAGTTATTTTATAAGTAAAGGTACAAGGAACAGTAACAATAAAGAATGTAAAAAGTGTTTTTTATTTGTATATTTCATCTGATGAACAGACGTTTAATTTGTTACCGTTACTAGTTAATTTGATAGTACCAGAGGGCCGTGCTTATGCTCAGTAAAACTATTAAGCTCACTTTCTTTCTTAGGCAAAGCTCGTTCGCTTTACTCATTCGCTCTCTTAATTTTCAAGTCAAGCTATTTCGCTTCGCTCACTAACTAGGTCATAGGTTGCTGCTCTTTGTTTCCTTTTTTTTTTTGAATCGCAGGCTAAAGATTTAATTACATTTGTTGACATATGCTAAAGTTTACCCTCGAAATTTGAAAATATTAAAAAAAATTCAATAATTTGAATTGATAAATTGATAAATTTTGATAAAAATTGATAAATTTAAATCGATAATTTGAAAATCAGTTGATTTTGTTTAATTTAGCAGCTACAAAAACCTTTAAAATGATAACATGGGGACTTTAAAGGGCTCTAGCACGAAAACCGGATTTTCCGATCGCGGCCAAAACCCCCATATTTAGCCCAAGAATATAAAATCGTTGGACAGATAAATTTTTGCCCATGCAAACAGTATTTGTTTTAGAGTGTAAAATAATTAATTAGCATAATACTCCCTCTTTTGGTATTAATTGCCAGTATCTGCATGGTATTGACTTTAACAACTTTTTTAGTTTACCTTTCCGTGTTTACAAAATTATACCGTGTTAGGCCTATACTTGTACATTAAAAAGAACTATTTAAGATTGTAAAATGTATTTCTCAAGATTCTTGAAAAAAATTCAAATATTATTTTTATTGAATATAAAGTGAAACTAAACAGGCTTATGTAATTTTAAAATTGATATTTTTTTATAAAACTTAGTTTTCTATTAAATCTAACCCATTTCATCAGCACTAGATGTTGGTTATGTACAATTAAATATGTATAATACAAAATATAAAAATAATTTTACAAATAACTTTATAATTTTAATATTTTTGAGATTTCAAAAACAAGCACTAAATCACGCATGATTTAAAAGTAACTGCTAAAAAAATTGTAAAATCAGATAGTTACTGCCGGTAGTCATTTATAGTAAAAGTGAATAATATTATAAATGTTTTACAAATCCAGACCTATACAATATGTTTAAACAAGTGTAAACTGTTATTTCCAATCATTACTTGCCCAGTATTACACAGAGTAATAAGATTATTCAAACAAAACCGTTATACCATATTCATTGATCACATTGTCAGTCACTACCACTCGCGCGCGCTTTGTCGCAGTCCACAGCAACTACTGAGGGTTTCGGCGCGAACACATGTGATTGGAGGGGCGACGTGCGCAGAAACCGCGCGCAGCTTCCCTGCCCTTGCACAACCTCGCGTCCCTGACATAGAGTAAGAGGTTCATTGATACAATCACCGGTCATAGAGAAAGATGTTCAATTAATGATTAATTTGTAATTTCTGTACCAATACAGAGGTGAAAATGTTTAAAGCTTACATTGCTTACGTAACGCCAACTATTTATTTATGTAACTTAACGACACATTCCATAGAGTAAGTTTTTTTAGACAAATTCGACATACACCTAAGTTTTTTTCCAATTTTAATATAATTACTGTATTGTCAAATGTAGGAAAACATGTTTCTACTCAGATAATAAATATTCTTAAACATCTGTACCCTATTACACACTCAGTGTGTACTTCTCGACAATAAAATCATCAATTAGTCAAAGTAAAAAAATTAATATTAAAAAAATGCAATTTTCCAGAAAAAAATGCGTGAAAATAATTTGAAACCATAGGCTAATGAAGACAAAATTAAATTAAAAACATAGAAATGGTGGGCCTACATGGACTTTATAAAGTCTGTGCACACGGCCAGGAGTTGTTATTGTTATACAGCATCATCTAGTGAAATTTAAAATGTACAGTGGCATTACCTCATTAGACAATTCGAAGTACCATATTTAGCAAAAATATGCTAAGGGTTGTAGGTTGCCTTTGCTTTTGTAGTTTAACTTTTAAAATTTTTTGATAAGAAAATAAGAATATATAACACTAGAGGCTGAAGAATAAAATATCGATAAATTTGACACGATAATGTTTGATATTGAGACCTAAACGTGATTAGCTTGTCATAAGCTCAGACTCGAGCGGGAGTAGTTGGTTGTACATCGCCTCTGATGCTGCCTTTGATCTCTACAGTCGCTGGCAGTCTTCACTCCCCAGTGTAGAGCCTACTTAGGTTAATTACTGTAGCCTGCATCCATCAATACTATATGAGGAAATTGTACATCAACAAAATTTAGCTTAACTTTTATAATTGTTATTTAGACGATAAGCGACTATTAACAACTACATCCTAAATTTTGGCTTCATAGTTACTGTTCACGACTTATATAGCCACTTTTACTATACAGGGTAATTGATATAAGTGTGCCAGCTATGTGATTAGAAAAAAATTAAAGGACTTGTAAAAAGTTAAGCGACATTGTTTATTCTACTCATGGCGATATAGTATTCGAATTTTGATTTTATTTACTTTTTCCCAATACGACAACCAACTTAAAAATCATACCATTCCTATGCCATTTTTTATTTAATGCATAATTTAAAGACATTTTTAAAATTTAAAAATTTCCACTAAACCGAATGGTTAATTAGATAGGGGCAATTCAAGGTCATATTTAGTCCCTTGTAAGGAAAACATGGTGCAAACATTCATTACCTGTATCGTAGAAACCATCCAGAAAAATAAAAAAAAATCCCAAAATTAAAAGTGTTTGAATGGTGTTTTAAATATTTATTTCATAATAACATATAATTGTCTTATTATATTAATCTACCGGTCATTTTGAAAATAGGTTTATTGTTATGTTAATGATAATTTTTCACAGCGAAATATATATTTATAAAACGTTATTTAAAGCCATTTTTATTCATGAAATAAAATTATTATATTTATAATGTTTATTGATTTTAATTATAACGTATGATGTTTTCTCAGTTGTGCGTATTTATTCTTCCTTAATATTTAAATATTAAATTAAATATATAAACATTTATATCATATAGGACTAATATCGAATTATGGTCACAGAGAAGATTTCACTGTATTTTTTTAAAGGATCATTCGCGTTACTATATTTTAGTTTTGCCAGTTTGAGCGAGTCTGCTGGCTCGTCCAAAGCAAAAACAAACCAATCACGCTTCAAAAATTTTTGACTTCTAACTCTATTAATAACAACTGTCACCAAGACAATGTTTAGTGGCCATGCTAATCCTGTTCATGTGTTGGTATGACGGTGTAAATTCTATTAATGTTTATTTTATAAAAACACTTTTGTGGAAGTTCTCTAAAATGTAATAAAAGAGTAAAATATGACAATATTTATGTAATAAGAAACATTTTCCTTCTTATGGGTTAGTAGATAAACATTTTTACTCCAAACACATGTATCACTTACCTTATTGCGAATAAAATGGTATTAGTACATGACATGATATTAACAAGTTAAATTTTATTCGTAGTATGTCATGGTATTTGCCCTTTATGAAGTTTCTCTGCGGAATTAATTCATATAAAAAACTTGTGAGTTAAAATATGGGTTGAATGTCCAGATTTACTCAAAACAAATTACAACAAATATTATTTTAATCATTAAATTTGACCATTATTTTGATATAACGCATTTTCAAGTCTCTTCTTATCCATCAGTGTAGGCGCTAAAGAGGTTGAGCATGCGCTACTGTAAGACTAACGAAATTTTACTTTTGATTTGGGCATTTACCAGATGTCCCCAATAATAATCCAATGTCAAATTTTGTTAGGCTTCCAATGCATACTCAACCCATTTACCTCCCAGCCTATCAGGTGGTGGAAGGATTCGTAGATAAATTTATACGCTCTAAAACATATAGCCAACAAAAAACCATACAAATAAAAAATATATAAACAGTCGATCTCAGTGCAAATAATGTTCTAGCCTCTACGTGGCATAACGGCATAAACATGCTACGTCAAACAGGTTGGGAAGGAATTTATGATACAGTGGAGTAGACACAGACTAACATAAACTGAATTAACATTTTAAATTTTGTGATGCTTAAGATGCTAAACGGTGAGAATGAATTTTGAATTCTTTATAATGAATTGATATGTCTGATAACTAAAAATAATCGGTCTGTATCACAATAAAAAAAGTAAACCTACAATGTGGGTATTGAGGGGTTGATGGTTTCAATACATCAGGCAACACTGCAAGCATCTACGAAAACCATACAAAGTACATACGGTCTCTCTATAACGGGCTCGGCCTCCTTTAATCTGAAATACACACGGACAGAGTAAGAAGACACATACACTACACAAAGTAAACATAACTGTACAGTTGGACGATGTACACTATGGCATACACGACTGGACATGGACAAGAATACAATGTACTATGCACACTAGGACAATAGACAGCCGCTTTGTACAATACATAGAAAGATTCAAATGTATATTACAATGGAACCTAGAGTCTAAATCATTGTCCATAAAAAGTAAAAATGGATGATTAAAATTATGTTTACACTATTATATTAAATGAAAATGAGTAGCATTTTAAAATATCATACATTATTATTAGGCTTAAATAATAAAAATCGTTTTTGTAGCTATTGAAAGAAGGTAGCATAACACTATTAGTTTAAGGTTTGATTCCCGAAACAAAATAAATCTATTCTGTTATATGTAGTATGGTCTGTGCTTATAGTTGTGATGAGACAAACTATACAAAGTATTAAAGTAAGGTGATATAAAGTAAATACTAACTTTGATATTAATTTTAACATTCTGGATTAATTGATCGTTATAGCTTGTCTGCAAAGTACGTCACCAAAACATCATAATATGGTTAATTGGGTTCAAAATAAGCAAAATGATTTAAATAAAGGTGAAATGCTTATTTACCGAGATATCCACCGTTTAGTTTTTCTACTCAATAATGTTTATTTCGGCGATGGATTGTTGTACGTAGTTCATATATTGCACAGACCTTTATAATACTGATGCCCATATTCACAAAAAATTTCTTATTTTCACGTGTGAATTTTTAAAATGGTGGCAATTTTAAATTTTGAAACCAAATGTCTTAAAAACGATAAATTTTATAAAACTTTTACAAGGCACAAAAAAGTTGACAAATTTAATTACTAACCAATAATACCAAGTTTGTAACGATTTAAATCAAATAACGGAGTTATAGTGATTTTAATATTAAAAAGTCACAGAAAATTGTTATAACTCAGGTATTTGTAGCTAGATCCTTACAAATTTGGAAATATTGGTCACAATTAAGTTCGTCATATTTCTGAGTCCTCCTTTTGATAAATTTACCAGTTTTTTAGATATCTGATTAAAAAAAATTTAAATGGCCGCCATTTTGAAAATTTATTTTGGATTTTTTTATAATGGGCATTGGTATTATAAAGGTCATTGATAAACATGAACTTCTTGAAACGATTCGTTATCGAAATGAAAACTAAGTCGACAAAAAACAAAAAGGAGGATATCTGGGTAAATATTCCTTTTAGGATTTACCTTCATATAAACTTATTTGCTTATTTTGACCCAATTATAATGAAGTTTGGTGACTTACTGTACAGACACCCTAAGAGGTGTCTATATAAAAATAAGAGATACATAAATAAACAAGTATAAGAGAGAACTACTTCTTGGAAATAGATTCTAAATGATGCAAATATAATTTTATTCCCCAAAAGCAAACCATAGAATCATAACACTCTTCAAAATATCAATGTATCCACAACCGTAATAACAAGAAAGCGAGGCGATAAGAAAAAAATTCCATGATATATAAAAAATGTAAACTAACTGACAGCTAATGTCACTACACACTTTGGCAACGCTCACGACAGATATGAATGGTTGTACGTCATGCTAAGCAAAAGGCTTTACGTAATCCCGGAGACAGATTTCTTTATAATTATAGTGAAGGACATTCCTTTTAGAATTTCTTTTCATCTTCGTAAATAGTATTTTATAAATAGAGATAAGCGACTGTTGTAGCAATTTCCTTTTTCCTAAATTTTTTTCCAAAATAGCATCAGCAGTTTTCTGAGCAATTTAAATTGATTATCATCTATATATATATATTTATACAGGGTGTTCGGAAAAAACGTTTCAGGAATTCAGGAGCTTATTGCCCACATCAAAATAAGCAAAAAAGTTCCTATAATCATATGTCCTAAAATGCTTCGTTAACCCGCTAGCCGCCATTTTGTTTTTTACTCTAAATAATTTTTATTTCCGCAATGGATCATTGTATTAAGTTGATATTTGGCATGCAACTTTATTATAGCAATACCCATTTTCAAGAAAAAAGTTATTTTTTTCCTGTGTGTATTTTCAAAATGGCGGCCATTTTAAAATTTTAAACTAAAATATCTCAAAACCGGTAAATTTTATAAAAATTTTACTAGACACAAAAAAGTTGACAAATTTAATTATCTAACTAATGGTACCAAGTTTGTAAGGATCTGATAACAAATAACTGAGTTATTGAGATTTTTCAATTCAAATTACCTTAATTTGCATTAATTACAATGCAAAATCAATGTTTTTATGCATAAAAATCTCAATAACTCAGTTATTTGTTGTTAGATCCTTACAAACTTGGTAACATTGGTTAGATAATTAAATTTGTAAACTTTTCTGTGTCTAGTACAATTTTTATAAAATTTACCGATTTTGAGATATTTTAGTTTAAAATTTTAAAATGGCCGCCATTTTGAAAACACACATTGGAAAAAAATAAATTTTTTCTTGAAAATTTGTATTGCTATGATAAAGGTGCATGCCAAATATCAACTTAATACAATGATCCATTACGGAAATACAAATTATTTAGTGTAAAAAACAAAATGGCGGCTAGCGGGTTAACGAAGCATTTTAGGATATATGTTTATAGGAACTTTTTTGCTTATTTTGATGTAGGCAATAACCTCCTGAATTCCTGAAACGTTTTTTCCGAACACCCTGTATAAGCGAAATCCCACTCACTGACTCATCACGAAATCTCAGGAATTACTAAACGGATTTACTTGAAACTTTGAACATAGGTTAGTCTTGCCTCCTAGGTGCTCACTAAGAACCGATTTTGCAAAATTCCTTCAGGGCTCCACCCCACACGTCTTCAAAGTTACCATGTTATTCTTATGGAAGCAATATTTTTCTTTTGGATCATATGATTACATTAAAATATAATATTAATTTTGTAAACAGCTGTTCTCAATCAAATTCTTGAGGGAAGATAGGTAATAAAAATCTAGAGGATAATTGCGGCGAGTGAGCTTAGCGACAAAGCTAAACCTGACGGAAAGTGATTACTGACTGACTCATCATGAAATCTCAGGAACTACCAAACGTATGTACTTGAAACTTTAAACACAGTTCGTCTTGCCTCTTAGATGCTCACTAAGAAATGATTTTAGAAAATTCCTTCAGGGATCCGCCCCTCAGGCCTTCGAAATTTCAATATAATGTTATCCGCATGGCCAAATTTAAATAAAAATTAGGAAACCTGCACGGTTGAAATTTGGAGTGGTCTCTTCTTTCTTGGTGAGTGGTGCTAAAAAAGTGCTTTAAATATCCCCTTTAGTACTCTGCCCCACAGAAGCTCACAATTACGGTATAGCCTACGTGTGGAAATTTGACATGGACGATTCTCTTTTCTTACAGATACTTATTAAAACACTGTTTTGCAAATATAGTTTTTGAACCATTTTAGGGTTCCGCCCCACTGGACTTGAGGATTACTTCAGTTCCTCCGGGGTTGAAAATTGACATGGACGTTTCTCTTTGCTCATGGGTGCTCCCACTGGATTTCAGAATTACTTTTGGGACTCTGAGGTTTAAATTTGACACGGATGTTTTTATTTATTATTATTATTATTATTTTTTTTTTGCTCATGGGTGCTCCCTAAGAAACGGTTTTGCAAATATTGTTTTCAAAGTTCTTTAGGGCTCCACCCCACAGGACTTCAAAATTGCTTTTGGGACTCCGGGGTTTAAATTTGAATCGGACATTCCTCTTTGCTCATAGTTACTGACTAAAAAATAATTTTGCAAATATCCTTTAGGGATCCACTCCATAGAACCTCAAGGTTACCATAGATCCAAGGGGATTGTTGTTGCTGTTGTGATAATTCCTTTTGGGCCTCTGGGGTTAAATATGAATCAGACGTTCCTATGCTCATAGCTAGCCTACTGACTAAAAACGGTTTTGCAAATATAGTTTTTTTTTTAATTCTTTAGGGCTCCACCCCACAGGTCTTAAAATTACTCCATATAGGGTACTCTAGATTACCATAGATAGGGGCTATAAATTTAAGATGGATGTTCCGTTTTGATAACAGGTGCTTACTACGAAGTGGTTTTTAAATTTGACATGGACGTTCCTCTTTGCTCATAGGCGATCAATAAGAAACAATTTTGCAAATTTCCTTTAGGGCTCCTCCCCACAAAGTCTCAAAACTACCATAGATCCTACGGGTTGAAGTTTAACGTAAACGTTCCGTTTTGCTAATAGGTGTAAACTAAGAAACAGTTTTGCAAATATAGTTTTTTATGTTCCTCAGAGCTCTGTCCCACATGACTTCAGAATGACTGTAGGGCCTAAGGGGTTGAAATTTGACATGGTCGTTACTATTTGCTCATAGGTTCTCAGGACCTTTTCTATTTAAGAAAGCTTTACTCACTAAGAACAGGTTTTGCGAAATACCTTCAGAGCTCCACTCACACTACTTTATTCTTTCAATGTCATTCTTAAGGAAGTAGATTTCGTTGCTCTTTAAGAAGATTTTATTACCAATAAAATAAATTTAATCACGGGCGAAGCCGTGACGGGCGACAGCTAGTTGACTATATAACCTAGCGTGACTAGACTTCTCATAGCAAAGGCGTGTCTGAACCAATTTACGACCAATTTACAATCTTCCGCGGCGAACAAGAATCGTATGGTTGATTGGGTTCAAAATAAGCAAAGAAATTTTATAAACTATCATATAAGTGACATAATATGATAGGTAAATCGTTAGGCCTATTACCACCATTTTTCACCAAGGACGAAATGTTTTATGAGTAAAGGTTATGTTTATGTTGTGATAAAGTGTTTTGCAGCACTGTAAAACCAGCTGAATATTTACAACATCGATCGCATCGCCTCTGGTGCGGCGTACGGAAACCCTCCATCTGTCGGTAACAAACAAAATGTATTGGTTGAGAAGTCTATTAACGTTAGTGTATAGGCAATGGTAGTATCATTGACTATGGCCACTAACGTGAATAGACTTCTCATTCAATGCTTTTTGTTTGATACCAAAATTTGGAAAGTTCGTGTACACAGCGCCAGATTCGCTGCGATCGATAATGTTGTTATTCAGCTAGATTTACAGTTCTGCAAAAACACTTTACCACAAGATAAACATTAAACATAGACCTCAATTATAAAATATTCTATCCTTTTTTGATAAAAGTGGTAATACTGATTATCTATCACAAGTCACTTGTACTTCATGTACGCCGCAGAAGATCGCATCGCCGTCAATAGGTTTCAAACACGTCTATGCTATGAGAAGTAATATTTCGCCATCAGTTGTGATCTCGCCAGCCAAACACACAGCCAGACAACACTCACTACATCTACGATTGAGAAGAAAAGCCTATAATTGCCAAATATCATCTACAACCGGATTGTACCAGAACATGGCTGGATAAAACGTGAAGAAAATTGTAGCTAATCTATATATATAAAAGCGAAATCCCACTCACTGACTCATCACGAAATCTCAGGAATTACTAAACGGATTTACTTGAAACTTTGAACATAGGTTAGTCTTGCCTCCTAGGTGCTCACTAAGAACCGATTTTGCAAAATTCCTTCAGGGCTCCACCCCACACGTCTTCAAAGTTACCATGTTATTCTTATGGAAGCAATATTTTTCTTTTGGATCATATGATTACATTAAAATATAATATTAATTTTGTAAACAGCTGTTCTCAATCAAATTCTTGAGGGAAGATAGGTAATAAAAATCTAGAGGATAATTGCGGCGAGTGAGCTTAGCGACAAAGCTAAACCTGACGGAAAGTGATTACTGACTGACTCATCATGAAATCTCAGGAACTACCAAACGTATGTACTTGAAACTTTAAACACAGTTCGTCTTGCCTCTTAGATGCTCACTAAGAAATGATTTTAGAAAATTCCTTCAGGGATCCGCCCCTCAGGCCTTCGAAATTTCAATATAATGTTATCCGCATGGCCAAATTTAAATAAAAATTAGGAAACCTGCACGGTTGAAATTTGGAGTGGTCTCTTCTTTCTTGGTGAGTGGTGCTAAAAAAGTGCTTTAAATATCCCCTTTAGTACTCTGCCCCACAGAAGCTCACAATTACGGTATAGCCTACGTGTGGAAATTTGACATGGACGATTCTCTTTTCTTACAGATACTTATTAAAACACTGTTTTGCAAATATAGTTTTTGAACCATTTTAGGGTTCCGCCCCACTGGACTTGAGGATTACTTCAGTTCCTCCGGGGTTGAAAATTGACATGGACGTTTCTCTTTGCTCATGGGTGCTCCCACTGGATTTCAGAATTACTTTTGGGACTCTGAGGTTTAAATTTGACACGGATGTTTTTATTTATTATTATTATTATTATTTTTTTTTTGCTCATGGGTGCTCCCTAAGAAACGGTTTTGCAAATATTGTTTTCAAAGTTCTTTAGGGCTCCACCCCACAGGACTTCAAAATTGCTTTTGGGACTCCGGGGTTTAAATTTGAATCGGACATTCCTCTTTGCTCATAGTTACTGACTAAAAAATAATTTTGCAAATATCCTTTAGGGATCCACTCCATAGAACCTCAAGGTTACCATAGATCCAAGGGGATTGTTGTTGCTGTTGTGATAATTCCTTTTGGGCCTCTGGGGTTAAATATGAATCAGACGTTCCTATGCTCATAGCTAGCCTACTGACTAAAAACGGTTTTGCAAATATAGTTTTTTTTTTAATTCTTTAGGGCTCCACCCCACAGGTCTTAAAATTACTCCATATAGGGTACTCTAGATTACCATAGATAGGGGCTATAAATTTAAGATGGATGTTCCGTTTTGATAACAGGTGCTTACTACGAAGTGGTTTTTAAATTTGACATGGACGTTCCTCTTTGCTCATAGGCGATCAATAAGAAACAATTTTGCAAATTTCCTTTAGGGCTCCTCCCCACAAAGTCTCAAAACTACCATAGATCCTACGGGTTGAAGTTTAACGTAAACGTTCCGTTTTGCTAATAGGTGTAAACTAAGAAACAGTTTTGCAAATATAGTTTTTTATGTTCCTCAGAGCTCTGTCCCACATGACTTCAGAATGACTGTAGGGCCTAAGGGGTTGAAATTTGACATGGTCGTTACTATTTGCTCATAGGTTCTCAGGACCTTTTCTATTTAAGAAAGCTTTACTCACTAAGAACAGGTTTTGCGAAATACCTTCAGAGCTCCACTCACACTACTTTATTCTTTCAATGTCATTCTTAAGGAAGTAGATTTCGTTGCTCTTTAAGAAGATTTTATTACCAATAAAATAAATTTAATCACGGGCGAAGCCGTGACGGGCGACAGCTAGTTGACTATATAACCTAGCGTGACTAGACTTCTCATAGCAAAGGCGTGTCTGAACCAATTTACGACCAATTTACAATCTTCCGCGGCGAACAAGAATCGTATGGTTGATTGGGTTCAAAATAAGCAAAGAAATTTTATAAACTATCATATAAGTGACATAATATGATAGGTAAATCGTTAGGCCTATTACCACCATTTTTCACCAAGGACGAAATGTTTTATGAGTAAAGGTTATGTTTATGTTGTGATAAAGTGTTTTGCAGCACTGTAAAACCAGCTGAATATTTACAACATCGATCGCATCGCCTCTGGTGCGGCGTACGGAAACCCTCCATCTGTCGGTAACAAACAAAATGTATTGGTTGAGAAGTCTATTAACGTTAGTGTATAGGCAATGGTAGTATCATTGACTATGGCCACTAACGTGAATAGACTTCTCATTCAATGCTTTTTGTTTGATACCAAAATTTGGAAAGTTCGTGTACACAGCGCCAGATTCGCTGCGATCGATAATGTTGTTATTCAGCTAGATTTACAGTTCTGCAAAAACACTTTACCACAAGATAAACATTAAACATAGACCTCAATTATAAAATATTCTATCCTTTTTTGATAAAAGTGGTAATACTGATTATCTATCACAAGTCACTTGTACTTCATGTACGCCGCAGAAGATCGCATCGCCGTCAATAGGTTTCAAACACGTCTATGCTATGAGAAGTAATATTTCGCCATCAGTTGTGATCTCGCCAGCCAAACACACAGCCAGACAACACTCACTACATCTACGATTGAGAAGAAAAGCCTATAATTGCCAAATATCATCTACAACCGGATTGTACCAGAACATGGCTGGATAAAACGTGAAGAAAATTGTAGCTAATCTATATATATAAAAGCGAAATCCCACTCACTGACTCATCACGAAATCTCAGGAATTACTAAACGGATTTACTTGAAACTTTGAACATAGGTTAGTCTTGCCTCCTAGGTGCTCACTAAGAACCGATTTTGCAAAATTCCTTCAGGGCTCCACCCCACACGTCTTCAAAGTTACCATGTTATTCTTATGGAAGCAACATTTTTGTATTGGAACATTGGAACATATGATTACAGTAAAATATGATATTAATTTTGTTAACAGCTGTTCTCATTCAAATTATTGAGGGAAGATTGGTAATAAAAAAATCTAGAGTGGCGAGTGAGCTTAGCGACAAAGCTAAACCTGACGGGGAGTGATTACTGACTGACTCATCATGAAATCCCAGGAACTACCAAACGTATTTACTTGAAACTTTAAACACAGGTTCGTCTTGCCTCTTAGGTGCTCACTAAGAAACGATTTTAGAAAATTATTTCAGGGCTCCGCCCCACAGGTCTTCAAAATTTCAATATAATGTTATCCGCATGGCCAAATTTAAATACAAGTTATGAAACCTGCAAGGTTGAAATTTGGAGTGATCTATTTTTACTTTCTCCCCCTATACCATAGTATATGGAGAAAGTATTGTTTTCATCAAAATTTTCGAATTTGAGTTGTTGGCGGATTTATTCATTTTGGTGCTCCCTGAGTCCAAAAAAGTGGTTTTCAGAGTGATGTCTGTGTGTATGTGTGTGTGTGTGTCCGTGTGTCTGGATGTAAACAGAGCTAGAGAATGCCCCAATGGTCCGATTTTGGTGAAATTTGGTATGTAGGTCCAAACCCACAATAATTCCAGGCGTTTTTTTATTTGTTTTAATTTTTTATTTTTAAGGGTATTTTTCCTCAAAAAAACCTAAAAAATCGTGAAAAATCCAAATTTCTCAAAAACGGCTCTAACGATTTAGATTAAAATTTTGTGGTTTATTAAGCTTAAAATGTTGAATAAATTGACCCCACCCGCATCTTCGAGAAAATGCGCGTTCAAAAGTTATGGAGTAAAAAGTGTCTCAAAAATATTTTTTTTTTGGATTTTCAAAATAGCTGTTGTCTCGAAATAAATTTTACTTATCACCATTAAATCAAGCTCAAAAAACTAAATAATCTAATATTTTAAATGATTGTTCTACATCAAGTGGTTGCAGAGAAAATTCAATTTTTCGTTTAGCGGTAAACGCAGTACCATTGACTATTAATACACAAACAGACGTTTCATCCTTATGGCAGAACTGTAGCGAGTGGGACTGTCACCCGGTGCGTTGTTTGTGTCACCTGCCAGAGGGCAGCGCTAGTGTCTAACAGTTACAACCGAAACTGGTGCCCGAAACTGATACGTGGCCGTAACTCTTGCAGTTGCAACTGCTGCGAAGAAAAATCAACTAAGCCAATTCCTAGCTAGCGGTTTCGTTTCCGGTCTTTCTCTCGCTCTCTCGCCCTCCCCCTTAAATACCACGGCTCTCTCGCAACCTCTCCTCACTTTCCGCGCGCACACTGCTCGCTCCCTCTCGCTCTATCCTTCTGCGTCCCTCTCACAACAGACCCCACCGGACCGACTACTGCTGACACTGCTGTACATTGTTCACGGCGCACGGCGACACGGTCATCACTCGCGGGGCGATGCGACACCTCAACGAGTAGACTTGATGCTGATACACTTGATCACTTATAAATTTAAGGGTTCTTTTTGTATTCTGTTCTTTCAATTATGTTTAAATAAAAAATAGTTTGTCTTTTTGTCACACATATTTTGACATGTACAGGGTATCACAAAAATGTGTGACTGACTATTCTTATTCCTATTAAACACATCATAAAAAATCGAAAATATTCAGTAAAATTTATCCATTTCTGCTTTGTTTAGCCGATATACGACATTTTGTTTTTTACACTAAATAATCTTTTCCCGTAACGGATCATTGTATTAAGTTTATATTTGGTTTCAAATCACTATTTTAAAAATGGCGGCCATTTTTTTTTTAACTCAGATATCTCATAACCGGTAAATTTTATAAAACTTTTACGGGCAATAAAATTGATGAATAAATTTATCTAACCAACGATACCAAGTTTGTGCATATCAAACAACAAATAACGGAGTTTTTGCGATTTTTCTATTAAAATAACCCTAATTTGCCTTAAATAAAATCCAAATTCAAGGTTTTCATAAAGAAAAATCTCAATAACTCTGTTATATTTGGTCAGTTTCTTGCGAACTCTGTATCATTGGTTGGATAAATTTGTCAACTTATTGTCTCTAGTATACAATTTTTACAAAATTTACCAGTTTTGAGATATGGGGCTTATGAGTTAAAAAACTTAAAATGGCTGCCATTTTCAAAGTATACAGTGTGTGTTATAGGCTTATTTATTTTTTGAAATATAGTTCACAAACGGCAATGAATTTTCTATAGCATGTTAATTACACTAAATAAAATTTCAATTGTTATAAATTTCACTTAAAGTAGATTGGTTGACGTTCAGTAAATAGAGAGGTCTATTAAAATGTATTTAAAAAAAAAAATTAACTGAGTCATTTATAACTGATCAAGTAAATTGATGAAATTAATGTTAAGGGTAATAAGGTAATTAATAATCTCATAACTCTTCAAGTAAACTTAAAACTTGCAACTTTTATTGTATATGAAAGTTCTGTAATAAAGAACAACCTTTTTGTACAGAATTTACTTTTAAATGTTAATTCTACGTTTTAAGGAATAAGTAGGTTGTTTGTAATTTAAATTGTATGTTGTTAACATGAGGAAACCAATAACAAGTGTAAAAAAGACTTACTTAGAACTAGGCTTTTTCAATTTTTTGTTATTTAGTTGGAAATGGGAAAAGCTTTTTTCTCATTTACCCGTCTATAAACGAGTTCAAATACACAATAATAATACAACATGAGTTAAACAAGATTACAATTATTAAATTTAATTAGAACATAACAGTTTCGAAAATTAATAAAAACAACTAAAAAATTCAACAATTGTGATAAAGGTTAGTTTACACTGATTAAAAGTTTACATTTTAATCCAGGAACATTTTACTGAGACTCAATAAATTAAAAATATAAAAAATTAACTAAGTAACAAAAAAGACAACTAGAATCCATAAGTACCCGTAGCGAATAAAATAAATGCATTAAAAATAAATATTTGATTAAATGTATTGTACAAGGTTTTTTTTATTTGCACCTTAATGTATTAAGGTGATTATCGATTATTCTTTCATCGCCAAAATTCACAAGCCATTGCTAAAATATGGTTGGTCTGTTTACAGGGAATTTGAAGAAATGTAGATTTGGATTTTTACTTTGTGTTAAATCACATCCAAGGAAACTGCATTTAATACGGGTTTTTTTACGTTTGATTTACTGACATCTTTGGAAGTACCAGCAGAGGTTGAAGCCATGGCAGCCAGAACTTAAACCTAAATGGGAGAAAAATAAAAAATAATTTTATATTAACGGATTAAAAAAAGTTTTCTTTTGCATATATAACGTTTCCCTAATAATATATAATTTCAAGAAAATTAAACTGCACCCATATCATGCCAATACTGTAGTTGAAAATAGCTATTGGAAAAATGCTGTTGATTGTTAATAGCAGTGCCCCCAAGAGACTTTTGTGGCCTGGGGCAGGGTTGTGAGGCCCCCATTTAGGCTCACCTTTTTTAAAGGGGGGGGGGGGGGTCGTTGAGATGGATGCAGACAATAAAAATTTTAAAATTAATAAATTATAAATATGACTTGAACGGAAAACTGACATAGCCTGTACTTACTAATTGAAACACATTTTAAGGGTGGAATGATTTTCAATTAAAGTGGTATCATTAAGCCATACAAAATATTTCTTTTAAATATAAACGCTGAAATTAAGCAATTGATTTCGACTCGTCACACCAGTTTTCATGAAGCTGAAATTCCCGTTAAAAATTAGCAAAGTCCTTCGACTAACTCCAATTCTGAATTTGTACACAATTCATATTATACAGGGTGTCCCGGAACTCTCTGGAACCCTTTTGTATATTTGTTCCTTGCATCGAGTCAAGAAAAAAAAATCATACAAATAGGGGTCTAAAATGCTTCGTTTAGCCGCTAGCCGCCATTTTGTTTTTTACACATAATAAATTTTATTTCCGTAACGGATGGTTGCATTAACTTCATATTTGGTATGAACCTTTATCATACCAATGCCCATTTTCAGGAAAAAAAATAATTTTTTCCACTGTATATTTCCAAAATGGCGGCCATTTAAATTTTTCAAATATCTGAAAATCGGTAAATTTAATAAAAGATTTACGAGACACAAAAAAGTTGCCAAATTAAATTATTTAACCAATGAAACCAAGTTTGTTACGATTTGACAACAAATAACGGAGTTATTGCGATTTTTCTGTTAAAATGGCCTTAATCTTATTCTCTAAAACAAGCTCCGTTTGTCCGGGCAAAGTTTTTTTCGCTCCAAGGTATTTGATTTTTTTAATGAATATGGGGGTTTTGGCCACCAGAAATCGATTGGAGCTGGTCTCATAGCTGGGATAAATCGGGTTTTTGCGCTAGAGCCCTTCAAAGTTTCCATGTTATCCTTATGGAGATTTTATTAATTGAACAAAAATCAGCTGATAACTGTAGATATAAACCAATGTGTTACATATTTAACCTGTAGTTTAAGAAAATTATACCAAAGTACCCTTCGGCTTGGCGAGCGAGCGAAGCGAACGAGCTTTGTGTGAGAACGAATGTAATAATTTTACCGAGCTTAAGCTCGGTCCCCCTGGTACTTTGCAAATTATAATGCAAAATCAATGTTTTTATAGAGAAAAATCGCAATAATTCCGTTATTTGTTTTCAGATCCTTACAAACTTGGTTTCATTGGTTAGATCATTTGATTTGGCAACTTTTTTGTGTCTTGTAATTTTTTTATAAAATTGACCGATTTTCAGATATTTGGGTTTGAAAAATAAAAATGGCCGCCATTTTAAAAATATACAGTGGAAAAAATTAATTTTCTTCCTGAAAATGGGCATTGGTATGATAAAGGTTCATACCAAATATAAACTTAATGCAACCATCCGTTAAGTAAATAGAATGTATTATGTGTAAAAAAACAAAATGGCGGCCAGCGGCTAAACGAAGCATTTTAGACTCCTATTTGGATAATGTTTTTTTCTTGTCACGATGCAATTAACAAATGTACAAAAGGGTTCCAGAGAGTTCCGGGACACCCTGTATATTTCGACTATTACAACGAGGACGGTATTGTCTGTACGCCGCCGGTCGACATAATCTCGGTGAATTGTGTCAATCTGGGCGACAATTTTTTACATCTTTTGCAGGGGCACTTTTGACATGCCATTCTCAGCTGCGACCCTTGCAGTTGCAAGTGAGAATTGCGTTTTAAAGGATTAAGATAAAAATAGTTAAGATAAAAACTGTAAAGCAGCGTCCGCACTGGCCGAACATTCGTCGAACTTCTTCGGCGAACAAAATAATAGCCGAACAAAAAAACAATAAACATTTGTAACAAAAAATTAATAGCCATATGATTTACATTTAAAAGGTTATCAACGAACAAACAAAAGTTCGGAAGAACTTTGTTCGGCGAACATGTTCGGCCAGTGCAGACGCGGCTAATACAGGTAATTTTTGAACCAAGCGGCACGATGTAGTTACTGCACAGTCGCACAAACAGCTGTAGGCCCGGCCGAGGTTGCGAAGGGAGGTGGATTGCTGTCGGTATAGCCTGTTCACTGCTTCCCTTCAAATCACAATGGCTTAAAAGTTATCGATTATTGTTACAAGGTGGTAACTACTCAAAATTTTTTTCAAGGGTGTGTTATATTTTATGTAGTTCCTAACAATTTCTAGGAACAAAACTAGTGAATTCGTTTTAAGTAATTATTAAAAACTATTCAAGATGTGAACTTCTTTCGTATGTGGCCTGGGGCAGTGTGCCCCATCTGCCCCCTTCCCCTTCCCAAAGGCCCTGGTTAATTGTTAATAATTACTGTATCATACCGTATTAAAATACATATTTTAATAAAGTATACAAATAAATAATTAAGAAACAAAGTACAAATACATAATTACAAAGAAATTCCTTCATGATATACCTACAAATATAAAGCCATTGTTTTCCCCCATTACAATAAAATCCAATAGACTTACAATTATTATCGTTTAATTTATTTATATTTAACTGTTTTAATTTGATGTGAATTATCATAAGAGAACATTAAATATTCAAATGAAAAAATTAAACTAAGCAAACGTTGTTAATTCTGCATGTGTAATTATTATATTCATCCGCACGTTAAATTAACTTCATACTTAGTTTTGCAAAGTTAAAACTTATCTAAACAGTGTTTTGAAATTAATTATTGTAATATCCAATAACAGCATAGACTTGGATAACAGTCTATAAACGTCATCTCAAACAAAGCTATATTACAGTTTAATCTGAAAGACAGCTCAGCAATGACACCGCCGCGAAGCGGCTCGCAACGGTTTGATGGCAGTGGAGGTTGTCAGAGAGACGCAATCTAGGCATCGGCCGGCGCGGTGACGCGACGGCGAGGCACGGAGACGGCGCAGGAGCAGACAGTTAGTCGCCGTTACCAGCAGTTGCAACCGATTGCTTCACGTTCCTGCCGTAGTTCAAGGGGCGGCCACACGGGAGCAGCACTGCATTGGTCGTTATTTTGAGGTTAGGTTGGCGACAAATTAAAGCATTGGATGGAACGTCTTCTTGTGTATTCATAGTCAATGGCAGTACGTTGTCAAAAGTCATAGACGCGCGTGGGGTCAAACGAGCGCTGCTCAGCTGGTAGCTATCCGACTGAGTTATCAAGACATTAATGTTTGAAGCTTTTAACACCTTTTCATATTCTTGGGAGAAAGTATGTGTCAGTTATCTGATACCGTTTATTTCTTAGATGCTAAAAGAATGCTTTAAACATCCCCTTTAGGTCTCTGCCCCACAGAAGCTCACAATTACTGTATAGCCTACGTGTTGAAATTTGACATGGTCGATTCTCTTTGCTTATAGATACTTATTAAGAAACTGTTTTACAAATATAGTTTTTGAATCACTTTAGGGCTCCGCCCACTGGACTTGAGGATTACTTTAGGGACTCCGGGGTTGAAATTTGACACAAACGTTTCTTTTTGCTCATGGGTGCTCCCTAAGAAACGGTTTTGCAAACATTGTTTTCAAAGTTCTTTAGGGCTTCACCCCACAGGACTTCAAAATTACTTTTCGGCCTCCGGGGTTTAAATTTGAATCGGACGTTCCTCTTTGCTCATGGTTACTGACTCAGAAATAATTTTGCAAATTTCCTTTAGAGCTGCACCCCATAGAACCTCGAGGTTACTATTGATCCTAGGGGGTTTTTGTTGCTGTTGTTATAATTACTTTTGGGCCTCTGGGGTTAAAATATGAATCGGACGTTCTTCTGCTCATAGTTACTGACTAAAAAAACGGTTTACCAAATATAATTTTTTTAATTCTTTAGGGCTTCGCCCCACAGGTCTTGAAAATTACTCTAGGGATTTAAATTTGACATGGACGTACCTCTATGCTTATAGGTGATCAATAAGAAACAATTTTACAAATTTTCTTTAGGGCTCCTCCCCACAAATTCTCAAAACTACCATAGATCCTACGGGTTGAAGTTTAACGTAAACGTTCCGTTTTGCTAATAGGTGTTCACTAAGAAACAGTTTTGCAAATATAGTTTTTGTTGTTTTTTAGGGCGCCCCCCACATGACTTCAGAATGACTGTAGGGCCTACGAGGTTGAAATTTGACATGGTCGTTCCTATTTGCTCATAGGTTCTCAGGACCTTTTCTATTTAAGAAACCTTTACTCACTGAGAACCGGTTTCGCTAAATACCTTCAGAGCTCCACTCACACTACTTCATTGTTTCAATGTCATTCTTAAGGAAGTAGATTTCGTTGCTCTTTAAAAAGATTTTACCTATAAAATAAATTTAATGACGGGCGAAGCCGTGACGGGCAACAGCTAGTTACTAATAGATGAAAGAAATTACTTATTGAAGCATAATACAGGGTGTTTATTGATGAATCGTCAGGTGTTAATGGCATGTACAGTCTCACTTATTACTTATCTCACACTAATAATTTAAATTTGTACTTAAAGAAAGTTGAAGTTCTACAATCATAGTTCGATACCGATTCTTGTAATTTTCTTGAGAGTGTTACACAATTTTCAAAATTATTAAGCCTGCATTAAAAAAAAACTTGTTTTCATTCTGACTCAAGTATCTATAATAACCGTCCAGCGTGACTTTCAGAGGTATTTTAGGAAGAATCTCCCAACACACCAAAGCATTTTAAGGTGGTATGGCTAATTTAAGAACTCTAGAGGTGTATTAAAAAGTAAAAGCAACATGGTCGAAATAGTGGCTAGTCTAAGTATTATTAAATGCTTTGAACAAAGGTCTCAACAATCCTTAGATAGTGCTGGACGTAAACTTGGCCTACTTAAATCTTCAGTGAATGTAGATTTAACCTAAAAAGCTATGTAAATGTGTAAAATTTTATACACCGCCAATGCCTCAAACACTTTAAGAGCTCTGTGAACGAATTCGCATTGCCGTAGAATTAATCAACATCCCGATGCTTGGCGGTGTAAGGGACATAGTGCTTGGATAGCATTGATTGGAAACTTGTTCCATGGCTATTGGATGGCACATTGAACACTTGTAGGGATATCTACGAAAAATTTAAGAATTTTTCCTTCTGTTCATAAAGTTTATATAAGCATTTGTTTAACATTAAGGTCAATAAAACGTTTTAAAACCTGATGAGTCATTTATAAACACCCATATTCGAATTCTTAACCCACATATAATAATTATAATTCTGAAGATAATATTATCAGTTTGGTTTTGTATACTAAAATTTGTATCCGTATACATGACAGTAACCAATACGTAGTTAGGAAAATTGTTTAGTAAATACTTAATGTGGCTAATTAGTCTTGTTTGAAATTATAACTGAACAACAAAAATGTTTTGCATTGTTTGTGTTCCGCAATAATGAATTGAGCAAAATGTTATGTCACCAAACTGAAATCTTTAAGTTACTTCCCAAATATGTTTTTACTATTGAAAAGAGCTTAAAAAACAGTGAGTTGTGAAAATGAAATTTAATTTTTGGTTGTATTTAATAAGCTTTTGTACTTACGTCATACAAACCTTTAATTTCTAAACTTCGTACACGTTTCAGCTTTAAGACAACGTGTAGTTGCTTGAAAGTTGCTTAAAAGTTTACATCAGGGCTTAATTTTCACTCTGACGATTGCTTAAATTCTAAACACGTGTACGCCACTTAGAAACTAAAGGATTGCATGACGTAAGCAAAAAGAAATTTGACATATTGATAATCCAACATTCCAGACTACTATTAAAAATCAACATCCATTATTTTTTCAAGAGGTAACTCAAATTTTCCTTTAAATTTGAAGATTTTATCCATAGCATTATATATTTATAATTTTACTATGTTTATTATATTATTTGTTAGGCCCATACATGAAAAAATATTATATTTAAAACATGAAGGGAAAACTGTAAAACATTTAAAAGAAAGCAATTAAAGAAGTTTATTATCATAAAAATATTATTAGCAAAATTATCTTAGCTAAATCACTAAAATATCTCAATAATGTCTAAAGGTTTAACGAAATAAAAAAATTACAACAATGGCGCTTGTGTCAGATTCCACTAGATTTATAAAGCTATTTAATTTTAAACAAATATCCTGACATATTTTTACAGAAATACAGGTTAAAAACAACCTTTGGCTTGCATGCGTTGTGAAATTGTAGTGACATCTATTGTAACCGATTACTGGCGCGAGGTGTCAAAGATAAGAAATTTATTGACACTGATAAAAGGTTATTATATGAAGATACCAACCCCTTAGGTGTACGAGAGCGCTTCAAATCTATAATCCTGCACACGGTGATGATAATGTTTAAAAAGAGCTTGAAATTGTAAAAAAATGTACTTAAAAATTACATTTTTATATAATATTTTTCTGATTTACATAGAACTCTTCTCTTCTCTTCTCTTCTCTTCTCTAGTAGCTTAAATTTTGTATGTTAAATTTTGTAAATTCTGTAAATTCTTGTAGTTTAAATTCTAAGCTACTTTAAATTCTGGTGAAGTAGGCATCATGTAAAATTTTGTGATCATAATAACCTGTTCCAGGGTATATAAAACAAGTACGTGGTGCAGTAAGGAAACTTTCGACTCATTTTTATCGAATATGATGACGTATTTACAGTTATAATAGAAAGTAGTAAACAAGGATTATTTACATGGGTTTGGAAACAAGAATAAATATAATTTCAAAACGGTGAATCCGCTTTATCACATCATATTTAGCATTGCCTTATCATAAAAACCGGCATTATCAGTTTATTAAAACGCATTTCTACTACCCTTCAGTAGCAACTTAACACGTCAACAGAATGGTAACATTTATTAATCTCAATATCAAGATACATAAAAAATAATCTTAGATTAAAGTTTTCCTAACAAAAGCTTAAATCTGGCAGAACATCCACAAGATAAAAGGCTGATATCACAGACTATCAGTCTGTGGCTCTAAAGCGGGAGAGCAGTGTCAGAAGCCGGGAGACGAAGGTTGGCCTTATTCTTTTTGCATTTTATATAAATTAGTTGTATTGAACAAAAATATATAACGCTTTTTGTTGATAACACTTTTTTTGTGGCCATGTGTCAGAATAGCCTAGAGGCGGGCGACGCGGCGGGACTAATAGTACCCCGCACGTTGGTTGAAACCAATTGAATTTAAAACTTAAATAGATAAAAAGATAAATATATTTTACAGTTATTTTTGTTCTACTTTTTATATTAAATTTATTTTAGGTGTCGAATACAAATTAATTCCACTCATCCAAAACATTACAGCTCCGTAGACGAAATTAATTTCTTGTTAATGATGCAAGAAAATACGCTGATTCAATACTATAATATTTACAACATGATAAGTTACTACTGAAAAACAAATAATTTGAAAAAAATAGTATATACAAAAACTTTACTTATACAACCTATACTATCATCGTCACTTTAAATTTAACATACTCTCACCTATTTCAAAACAATCCACAACCTTAGACAATGACCCATAACAGTAGATTGAAATACAACCCTGTGTACCATGTCCATCTTTTGACCGTCCATTTTTTATTTAATATAAAAAGAGTTGTTTCTTGTACTTACAAATAAATTATTTGTTTATTTTCTTATTCGAACTATATTTTTGTTATGTTCAAATGCAATGTACTGTCGTTAAACTCAGCAATACAGGAATTCAAACCTAATGAAATAATATATCTTTGCTAATAGGCCTACCAAATGTAGGCCTTCACTATTATTTGTAGCCCAAAAGCAAAAAAGTCGTAATTTTATTTTTTAAATATATTAACTCAAAGGAATTATTTACTGATACAGCTTTCAGGTCTCAATATAAATGTTAAAACATACAAAAAACCTCATAAAGTAAAAAATGGAATATTACAGCTAAAAACTGACAGGACATTAAAACGGGAAGTGATCGAGATGGGTGTCGTTTGTGTCATGTTCTCGTGGGTTTAATCCCGACAGAGATCTCGGCATAAATCACAAAACATCTGGTGTTAGTGTGTACATATGATACGCGGGGGGGGGGGGGGGGAGTCATGACGTTGACTGGTTGTTGGTTGGGGGGTGGGTAAGTGCTCTTCACAAAGTTCGGATCCACCTGCGAGTTTTGGCTAATGCATTTTACATTGTACAGATGTGACATTCACCGCTGCGGTGGGACTCTCGCTTCCAAATAACGATTTATTCGATTTGATAACGATTCAGTTTTTGGGAAACACTAATACTCACGTGTTAAATAGCCTGAGGTGGCAAATATTTTGTCCTCACACTGGACGTGTTTCGAACAGATTACCGCTAATCTTCATCAATCCGTTCATTACAATTAAGAGTCCACATTGTAACCCAATTTTAATAAACTGACTGCTGAAGATGAATGACAATTCATTCGAAACGCGTTCAGTGTGAAGACAGAATATTTGACACCTCAGGATATTTAATACTGCGTATTAATAATATGCAATGATAATATTTTATAGGTGTCAAGATAGTAAATGTATAAGTTTTGGGTTGTAATATATAAAATACCCCCGTCGCAGCAGACCTGCGTACTCAGCGAATTTCCAAACGATCTTGAGATATTGTATTTTCCCCATAAACACCATAGGAATGGGAATGTAGGTTTGCTGCCTTGGGATGTTGTTAGAAAATGTTAGTTTTGTTAGGAAATGTAATAGTTACATTAGGTAAATGTCAAACTGTATCAATATTCGGCACTTTTTAGTTTTCCCCTTAAATCCCAAGGGTTGAGTATGTAGGTTTGCCGCCATCTGGGTGTTGTAGGCAAATATCAGTTAAATCCTACCTAGTGAATGTACATACCAAGTATTATCAAGTTATGGTGTTCTTTTCATTTTCCCCATAAACCCCATAGGGGTGAGTACCTAGGTTTGCCGCCATATGGGTGTTGTAAGCAAATATCAGTTGAACGCTACCAAGTGAATGTATATACCAAATTTCATCAAGTTATTCCAATAAATAAGCGAGATACAGGGTTTTGTTGATTTCCCATAAGATTAACATGGAAAACCTATTTTTTTCTTTTCTCCGTAACCTGTTCAGCCAAGTTAAAAATTCAAAATACTATATTGTTTGTTTTTTTAAGCTCTTTTAAATGGTTTCAGTTAAAATTGTTGAATTTTGAAAATTATACTCCAAAAATGCAAAAACCCCATTTTGACCCCTTTGAAACCCCATAAAACCCCGTTCCCGTAACCCGATCATGCTGGTTCGCGAACTCATGAAAATAGACCTAGTCTTACACCTTCATACCAAATTTCATCAAAATCAGAGGGCCCCTTCAAAAGTTATCAGTACCACGGACATATATATATATATATATATATATATATATATATATATATACATATATATACATATATATATACATATATATACATATATATATATACATATATATATATATATACATATATATATATATATACATATATATGAAAATGAACGAACGGTGTTTTTGGCTTCTGGGAACCTCAAAATGAAAAAGTAACATGGTCCCGGGATTAGGTCTTACCATGGGTACTACCGTAATAGCGTATTCCCTATAGGGAAATTCGCTAATAGCAAAAACTTCCTTACCATTAAGAAGCAAATAACATATTCTCTCTTGGTAATGAAAATGAGTGAAAATCCGCGGCTTCGTTGTTTTAGAACGAAAAATCAGCAGAATATCAAAGCAGTAAATAAAGGAGAGTATAAGCATAAAAATCAAATCTCTCGAGTTGTGTGATTTTAGTACAAAGTACCTAATACTTTTATTAAAGAATTTATGTATTTTATGGGTAAAAGTTTAATTTGCACACTTTGCATTAAACTTAATCAAGCTAATCAAAGTTAGACATTTGTAGCCTAAAGTAACTTGCCGTATTATTATGCAGTTAATTGGTATAAAACCTACAAAATAATTAAAATAATTGTATTCTAGATCTTTTTACTATTGATAGCTAGTTCCATTTCGGGAATTTTTGGGATAGGAGGGGGGAGATAATAGTTTTTACTTCAGCAGAAGCGTAGTGATCCAAAACTAATGAATTTATTGGAAACAATGGACCGTATTTCCCAAGGTGTTTCGCTTGAAAACTTGAAGGTACAAACATTTTGTGAATCAAATTTACTGTAAGCATTTTAAGTTCCAACTATGCTTTGAATAATGTTGTGCAGCCTGCATAAGACACATAAGCTAAAAGAGTAAATTTTATTTTATATTATATTAAATTTAATAATTAATTAACTAGACAAGTTGTGAAGTAAAGAATAAAGGGGATGGAAATTCGCTTTGTATATTACTTTTGAGAGAACGAATAACATCTTTGTGCGTTTAATCCGTTGGATTAAAATATATTCCTAAATTGTGTAATTGTATGAAAAATCTGTATTTTTAATAGTAGTTTTCATCACTAGGAGCAAAAGTGGGTCTTTTTGGTGCGCAATCGTGTTTTAAAAACGAGGCGCAGCCGAGTTTTTAAAAACGATTAAGCATCAAAAAGACACTTTTGCTCCGAGTGATGAACAACGTTTTTTATCATAATGCGAAAATTAGACTTTTGATCGTTAAAAATATTAACTATAAAGTTGTATTTTCGAGGTTATATTTACAAAGTAAGTAATATGCAGTAATTACATTTCTGTTATTTACAAACAATGCTTTTCATAAAGTTTGAATTTCAAAATTCTGCTCATCGACATAAATAAATCAATAGTAATATACTTGGAAAACAGCTGACTTTTCAGTACTAGGACCTAAAAAATTCTCCATCTGATTTTTCAGTCCTAGGACAGAAAAGAATCGGTTTTGGTACTATTGAGAGAACAAAAAACTGGCCGATTTCGTGCAGAATGATAAAAAGGGCTTTTATTTCTGTTTGATTCTATTTGAGTTTTCTCTTTTAAATACAGATACCAACATGGGATTTATTTTTAATCCAGATAGTATTAACTAATGAATCCAATTATTTATATATTTTTATATCCAAAACCATAACAAAATAGAAAGCCAACGTTCAAGACTATTTCTGTTTAGGATATTTAAAACAAGAAACAATATTTAATAGTTTCAATTCATACAGTTGTAAATCATTTAATCCTACCTTGTTTTTGTTCCCGGCTATGCTAAAGCATATTTGGATGATAATTTTGGATAATAATTCTTTTAGCCTATTTTGAAATCCCAATGACACAATTCAATACTTACACAATTCAATACGTACCTACTCTAAACCACTCTAAACCACTACTCTAAACCACTCCAAAAGTAATTATTCAATATTTATATTAAGTCGTGTACGAATTCTGGTCACTTTTTTATGGAGTGTAAAAATATTTTTTTTTCAATGAAAATGATAATAATTAGCCTACACTTATTTGGCAAAACTCAAGACTTTTTTTTAACACAATTTTGAGTTGAGACTAAGGAAAATTAATTAAACGTAAACATAGTTTTTAATGCAGGTTTAGAACGATAGAGCAGTCTTGACGAGATAGCATTTTTGAAGCGATGTAATTTTTGGGGCAAAAGTGGGGAGGTAATAATTTTTACTACGGCAGAGCCGTATTGCCCTGCTTGGCCTCGGGAACAACACAACAGCTGGATCGATTGGAACACCAGCGCCGCCGCTTGGTGGAGAAGATGAAAACTACAAACAGACAGGGAAACCTACTCAGTGTGATTAAAATTTATTGACTGAATATGCTGATATTACACTGATCAGGTTACTTATTCATTATGGTATTTTAAAATATTTATTTACGACTACTACAAGAAAGGTCGGGGGGGCTCTACTGTCCAAAAGTGTCTCGTGGTTCCACACGGGCTCGTGAAAAGAACGCTTCTGACGTTTATGCGGGGAAAATTATGGCTTACTGAAGATAAATTTTCGTCTCGTGTAGTAAATATTTATGGATTGGCCAAGGACAAAGCTATAAGGTCCATTGGAGTTACTTTCAACCGTTGGAACATTGATTTCAAAACTAAATGGGTTTCACAAATATTATTCCAATAGACCGTACATAGATTTAACCGTCTTCAAAATGATATATTTACTTTCACTATACTTCACGTGGTAAACGGGCTATTTGCCCCCGCGTAAACCTCTATTTTTTCGTTTTTCCCAGATAGAGGCCCTTCACCTGCATTTTATAATATTACTTAATTACTTAGTTGTTTCAAAGAAACCTAAAGCGCTTTTATACTAGACCTATTACTGTCCATGTGCTCAAGTTATACATTTATAATAATTGTCCTAATTTACATATCGTATGATTATTATTATTATTATTACACTAATTAAAACGTAAATAATTCGTGTCTGACTCATTCTAAACTTGTGATAAAAACATAACAAATGTATTCCATTGTCTGTAGAAGACCTGAGGAGTTCTGAAGTGGACACAAATAATCACCTTCAGTTGGATTTAAATAAAAATAAATACAATCCAAACACACACAAAGACACGCACACAGTATACACTTTGGTTTCCTAAAACTAAGCTTAATCTTCCCTTCGTATTTATGTTGATAACGTACAACTGTTTCCTTTCTAATTTTTTGATAATGAAAATTATAATAACTGAGTAGTGGGAGGAACAATAAAATAAAGATTCAAGTTTATTACTGTTTAACTCTAAACGAAAATTACACTCAGTTGGAACTCGACTGAATCTGAATGTGGACTGTGATAGAAACCTGAATGTTGGTCGAGAAAAGAGTTGTGGACTTGTGGTTCAGGATTATAGACAGGTGCGGGTTATTCATGGGTAGTAGGGTCTTTATGTCGGGTTTTGCTAAAGGTTTCAAAAGAAGAAGGGTGGTAAATTTAAATATTTGTTTATTGCACATGAGAAGTGGGAGGACACGAGTTGAGGGGGAACTTCTTCTATCTTCCACGACCACACAGCTAGGCTAATGTTGAATTACCCATGAGTTCATTGGGATGTAAATCAGTTATGATAAACATTTAGCATGTTTAAAAATCAATTAAAACATTTTATTTAGATAAATAAAATGAGTTTAAATTACCGAACATGCAATATTATGTATATATACTCAATACCCTTAATACAATAACACAAGTGATTACAAAACACTATTTCTACGGATAAAAACCACACATGTTGGAAAATCTTACCTCTCGCTGGCGATGGAAGAATTTCTGGACATGGACTTGGGCGACATCTCGAAGTCGGAGTCGGACCGGTAGAGGAACGACTCCCGCCGCTGGGGCAGGTTCTGGAGCACGAGGCCCGCGGAGGGCGAAGCCCCACCGTCCAGCGGCGACCGGCCCGGAGACGCGCCATTCTCCACGTCGAAGCTGCAACAGGGAGACCATGGGTCACTCGTGGAAGTCGATATTGAAAACAGTCTAGAAGTCTTCCACAATACGGTTCATAACAATCTTTCTGAAAAGATTAAATTAATAGTTGGTCTACTTTACCTACGGCCGGTGCAATAAGCACTGACAAAACTACAAGTAACAAAACAAAGAGGTGCATTATTTAAAAGTTAAAACCCGATGACCTAATGAGCTCTTAAAGATATTCAAGTCACAGTAAAATACAGATTCTAGACCAATGAGAGCTAATGTTATAAATTATTATAAGAGAAATCACGCAACTCGGACATCAGCTTCCATTAGTTTCTTCATGTGCCTAACCTCAAATGATATCGTAACATGATCACAATCTTTATGAGAATGAGAACGAATACTAGAATAATCAGTTGTATACGTTTTGGATGTCTAACCACTTAACTTAAACCTTTTCTCCTTTCAGCTAAAGCATTTCTTTAATTAATTAATTTTAATACACCTATTATAATTTGAACTTAGAAAGAAAAGTTAGCTGATATACAATAATATAACTACATGCCATATCAATAAACCATAAATACAATACAACAAAAGACAATTAGGATACAATACTTGTAAATACATTTTAAGTAAATTCCATGTACTTCTTTAGCAAAAAATATCGCAGTTTATTTATTTTTTTAACTTTACGTTGAGTGTTTTAACTTTCACTACATTAATAATTCCTAACCGTTTATGTGATGAAACCGCGTTAAAAATGCAGTTAGTTTTCATCCTAAATTGACCCTCATTAGTTTCTATGTCATCCGTATTAAGGGCCATTCTATGAATAAATTAAATTTATTAAGTGATAATATACAGGGTGTCCCGGAACTCCCTGGAACCCTTTTGTATATTTGTTCCTTGCATCGAGACAAGAAAAAAACATCATACAAATAGGGGTCTAAAATCCATCGTTTAGCCGCTAGCCGCCATTTTCTTTTTTTCACGTAATAATTTTTATTTCCGTAACGGATGGATGTATTCAGTTCATATTTGGTATGAATCTTTATCATACTAATATACATTTCCAAAAAAAATCGATTTTTTCCACTGTGTATTTTCAAAATGGCGGCCATTTTAAATTTTCAAACTCAAATATCTCAAATTTGGTAAATTTCAAAAAAAATTTATTTTGTACAAAAAAGAGTTGCCAAATTTAATTATATAACCAACGCTACCAAATTTGTAAGGAT
>CM061531.1:281044264-281114409 GCA_030545055.2 Neoaliturus tenellus | reverse complement strand
TTATTTAGTTAAATACCTAAGTAAGAGATATTTATGTGATCTTTGTATGTGTATAAAGATGAAAGCATATAAAAGTTTATTGTCAAAACTACAGATATTTTTTATAAATATTTTTAATATGACCATAGTCTTGTATGAACATATTTTTATGTTAGGCTTCAACGTTTAGTATTCACTGTGAAAGAGCACATTACTGTAAAAATATTTCATAGCACTGTGCGAATATTTTATTAGTTGAAAACACTATGTTAAAGAATTGAGTCCTTAAAATAATTTCATAACAAATCTTTTAGGATTCTCTATTATTCTTTTTTGAACCCACAGTTTTAAAACTGGAACACAGAGAAAATACGTGCCTGTGACATGACGCTGTTATTAAAAGAATATACAGGGTGTAAAAAAAGTCTGTCCCCCCCCTTTAATTTTTTTATTTGTTGAGATAAACAAATATCGTTTGGGGGGTGATGGTAACTTAACACAAAGTACCTTTTGACGTTATCAATAATTTTTAGTCTTGCCAGGGGGACGGCCCACCAGGAGTCAGAAGAAAATCTTAAATGTAAGCATAGGTTGATATGTACATCAAATTAAAGGTCTCACTTAGCAGAGTACAATGCCGCAAACTAGACTTAAAAATGATGACCCGGACAGAAATGGTAGGCGTTCAAAGTTTCCATTAAAATCATTATGGGTAAAAATTAAAAATGCAATAACTTTCTTAATACTCAACCTTTTGACGTCTGGTTTGCGGCTAATAACTCCTAATGCAAAGACGTTTAAAATGATGTATAATGTGACAGAGGCTAAGGAATTTTTAATTTAAACATCCTCTATGGGACGTCCCCCAATGAAGTCTTACAGAGATATGCTTCGGCTTTTGTCACAACATACATAATTTTAAACGTCTATGCATTAGGAGTTATTAGCCGCAAACCAGACGTCAAAAGGTTGAGTATTAAGAAAGTTATTGCATTTTTAATTTTTACCCATATGATTTTAATGGAAACTTTGAACGCCTACCATTTCTGTCCGGGTCATCCTTTTTAAGTCTAGTTTGCGGCATTGTACTCTGCTAAGTGAGACCTTTATTTGATGTACATATCAACCTATGCTTACATTTAAGATTTTCTTCTGACTCCTGGTGGGCCGTCCCCCTGGCAAGACTAAAAATTATTGATAACGTCAAAAGGTACTTTGTGTTAAGTTACTATCACCCCCCCAAACGATATTTGTTTATCTCAACAAATAAAAAAATTAAAGGGGGGGGACAGACTTTTTTTACACCCTGTACAGTATACTTTATATTTTGATCAAACAATTTTAACACCTGATAACCCCCTTTTTAAACTAAATAAAGTGATAAAAATAATTCATTCCTCATCTTATGGTTGAATTGTTTGCAAATTTATAACATTATTTCTATTGTTCCTATTGTATATAAATTGAGTAATTCCACTCGGTTATGCGTATATTAAATTAAACAATAATAATTAGTTATCTTCTCGAACATTAGTTATTGGTTATATTTAATAAATAACCATTTTCAATAAATTTTTAATCTACAATGCCTGGAAATAAAAAAAATTATAAATAAGAAATTGGATACGCCTTCAACATAGAACTGTTAAATGTTTATACTGAAGTTTTTTTTTATTAAGTTATAGACACTAGCTAAGCTACACTTCCCTAATTTTTTCTTCTTCAAATTCTAAAATTCCAACGATTCCCTTAACAATTTCTTTGATTATGTAACAACTGACGAAAATTGAAAAGTGTCACCCCAAATGTTGGAATTTAAAAATCCACAAACAGTAAAGCCCACCAATGGCACACTATCAATGTGTGACGTCACTTACTAGTCGCGGCGTGACCGGTCCTGCCAGAACTTGTCCCAGAAGCTGGTCCGGTGCTTGATCCTCAGCACACTGGTGGACAGGGTCCGGGGCAGCTTGACCCCAGGCGCCCCCGACGTCGGCGACCCCGGGTGCTGCGTGTTCTCGGACATGCCACTGACCGACGCCGAGCTGGAGATGCTGAGTAGGCCATAAGGGTGGCTGAGGAATCCCCCGCCCCCCTCGCCCTCGTCGCCCGAGGAGTCAGCCAGGGTGACGTCAGAGAGTCATCACTGCACTACACTACCACCACACCGACACTAAATTTCCCCACTGCACTGCGGATTGCGGAATCCTATTGTGGTTCTGCCAACGTCCAAGAGATATATTTAGTGCTAGACAAAAGAAACGCTCCGTCTGTGCCAGTAATCTGTCATTGGGCCGCCTTAGAACGCCGGTCTGGCTTATCAGTAGATAAAACTATCTCCGGAAATTATAACCTACAAACGACCATTGTTCATTTATCGTGCGATAATTGGGCGAGTAAGGATTAGATAATTGTTATCTGGACTAAATGCTTGTATTTAAATTTGGAGCTTGTTTTTATGATTTAAAACTAGTAATCAATTGTATTTGTTTATTTTAGCAATATAGAAATTTATTGGTGTACTACATTAAGCTGAATTACAGAAATATACACATTTAAAAAAATATTAAATGTTATATTGTTTACCCGTGTACAAACTCTAGTACTTCTCTCATGTGTAAGAGAAGAAATACAGAAGAGAGTTCCGCATGTCACAGCCGCAAGACCAATACGCAATGACAGTTTCATTAGAAACTACCACACGAAGCAGTGTATTTCTATATTTGCAACGTTTAGGGACTCAGCACAAAAATAAATATCTTAAAATATTATACATATATATTGTTCCACTAAAATATTTTCTTCTCATAATGTCGCCAATAATATTGAATTTTATAAAACATAAATATAAACCTAATTCCCCTCCTACCCCTAAAAATAAAAAATAAAATGATGACCATCTTAGAAGCCTAATAAAATCTGTTTGGGCATAGCTAAAGCATATTTATAATTGCTATTTAGTAGAGGAACTTTATTTAGATAATAGAGAACATAGGAAATGTATCTATACTCATACATAATTTTCAACATGATTTGCTTTAAGAGCTCAGCTAATGTCGCTTAAAGCATTCGCTTAGTGTCAACTTTAGCTTAATATATATGGACATTTCAAAACATAAATTACAATCTGGTTGGCGCTATGAACGTGCAAGAGAAAGCTCAAAGGTAGGCTACATGGTACATTAACCAGCCGAGCCTTACCTCTGATAATTTAATGTAAAGAAGATTTAGAACGCAAAAGAAAGAAGATTTATAAGTCTACAGTCTCCAATGCTAGAGGATTGATATTTGAAAAACTATGAAGTCTTTAGCAGGGTCACTCATGAAAGAGTAAAGAGCAAAGAGTGTGCGTCCAAAGTTAGATAACCTTATTTGACGATATTTTTGCCGACAACGGCAGCCATGATAAAATTTGTTTGGTATAAAATTTATATCCAGAAAATGTTGAAAATATGCGTGTTATTTAATTTTACCGTTATGAAACATTTTATAAATTATTATATTTACAAGGTGACAAAGTAGTTTAGTATTTTTCTGGTATATGCTACACGATGTATTTTTATACATAATAATTTCAACACCCTGTAAATTTTTTTACAACACCCATATACAAAAAACTAATGGTTAACATACAGAATCATGTGGTTATAATTGTTTTGTTTAGTACTATTGATGCAAAATAGTTTTACAATCCGTCTAACAGTGCATTGGCGCCGACTCCATGCGGCCCGAGGGGCTCGAGCCCCCCAACATTTTCCCTGGGGGGGGGCTCAGCCCCCCAGACCAAATGAAGTCATGTTAAAATTGGCATTCTGCTGCCGTGACTTAGTGTAAAAATGAAAGGTTTTGTAAAACTGGAAATTTATAACCTTAGTTAAATACAATTTACAACATAGAATAATCTGACATTCTTAACCTTCTTCTCTCAACGGTCTCGTTCACTCGCGTTAATCGGTGGTAATAAGACTCTAAATTAGGTCCACTGGTTGGTGCATCTCAACCTGGACAGGTTAACAAATCTTGGTATTTTGGCGTCTACCGTGGTAGTCGACGAGGAGAAAATCGTAAATCTTTTTACACGCGATAATACAGTGTCAATAATACTATTTTATACTTAAATACATTTAGTTATAAAAAATTAAATAGTATAACCCACGTAAATTAAAACCCGCTTTAAAGTATTTGAATCACAGTATACGGTATTTCTTTCGTATCTTTCTAATAAGTAAGCTGTCCGAGCGTTTTATTTTTCAATTTCTTTATTCCAAGTTTTGTTTCTGTGCAGTTCTCTACATTCAGATTCCAGTGTCATTGGTTGGACCGAAATTTAAAACTTTTGTTTCGGCATTTCAATTCGGGCTTAATTATGCCAGCAAATGAAATATAAAATGCCGTAACGTAAAAATACTAATATTTTGGATTGTACCAATATTGCATAGCAAGGAATCTTTACTTCGATCAAAGAATTTAGAAGAATAAGCCAACTTGCCTAATATTTATTTTGATTCGACAATCTTAATGGGCCATCTGGAATTTATCGCTAGACGTTGAAATATTGATCGCGTTAAAGCACACTGATCAGTGTGTTCGGGGTTTAATCTTCGGTAACCGATACCTTTTTAAGGCTTTTAAGCGATTTATTCCTTGTCTACTGTCTACTACCACGGTAGACGCCAAAACACTACAGGTTACCTTATGGGATTTAGCTAACCTGTCCAGATTAAGATGTAACAACCAGTGGACCGAATTTAGATCCTGATTACCACCGATTATTGCGAATGAACGTGACCTTTGAGTGAAGAAGGTTAAGAATGTCAAATTATTCCAGTAAATTGTTTTTAACTAATTTTATTATATAAAATGTATAGAGTGTGCCAAATGAAAACTGCAAGATATGATTATACTAGTTTAAGTTATCTCATTGACTATAAATACGGTACAAAATCAATCATTTGTATACAAAATCAATGATTAAATTGTCATGTTTTACGTTAATTGTATATTTTATTATTATCTTGGTGATTTTATTTATAGGCTCTTTAAATATGTTAGAATATTGTAACTCTCTTGACTTACTAAATTTACCTATTGTTGTTCATAGAAAACATTGTTTAAACATTAGAACTTTTATTTCAATAGGCCTACCGTAAGGAAAACTTCATAACATCCTATACCAAATCAAGGAAATTTGACATTTTTTAAGAGGTTTTAAAGCCTCTGAAAGAAAATTGAGACCTAAAAAACTAAACCCAAATTAAAACGATTCTTTAAATTCTCAAAATGTTCTGAAAGTTTATCTCTGGCTTGTATTTTTTGAGGTAATTTTTCGGCTTCAGATCTTGAAAAAAAGGTCAATTGGAGATAAATTTCGTACTTTATTAATCATGTTGAGCTTTTAATAGTTTTCAAAATTTTATTTATTAATAAATGTCTCGTCATCGTATCCTAAAATAGTTGTTCAGAATATCTTTCTGTTTGGCGATTTTATTTAGCCAAGTGAAAGTGTAGGCTATCTATGGCTTTTATACTAAGCATGAAAATTTGAGTCAAATTTGTATAAGTAAAATTGATCCAATTGAGTGTTGATGCAAGCCTGCCTGACTAAAAAATTGAGTTATATAATCTCATTATACTTAATTTCCTGCCTACCCTTATAACTTAAAACTCGTTTGATGTTAACCTAGAATGCAAAACAACATTTGGTAGACACAGTTATACAAAATTATTTGATTTTGGACGGAATTACATAGGATTCTACGATAATACAATTTTAAGACGAGAATTATCAAATTTCCCCTCATTCCTTTGAGCCCCCCCCCCCCCAATAATTTTTGAAAGTCGGCGCCCATGTAACAGTGTTTATTCTTAAACATTCAATGTTGAATGTTTATTTAATGTTTTAAATGTTAAATGTCTTAAATGTTAGTGTTTTAAACATTAAAAAAAATACATTAGCTACTCTAAAGAAAACTTGATTTTACACGATGTCTTTTTTGTAGTTTTGAGAAGCCAGTAGGCCTAAACATTATAAATCTGCCCATGATGACTGAATACAAATTTTGAAAGGATTAAAAATAATACAAATTCTTAGATCCTAACGAGTTTTTTTTAACATTTATTACAATCAGACCCCAGTGTATAGTGAAAATTATTCAAAGAAGCCCTCATTGATTACGCAAAACAAGATACAAACCTTCTCATTGAATTAATTTTTTTCATTATAATTGTATTTCCTGCGCATGCTGCATAATTTTCCACAGCTTCTCATTACTGATAATCGGTTTTAGCCGAGCGCAAACCAAAGCAGATACTGTAATCGATTGTAGCGTTGTCAGTTGCAGCAGAGGACCGGATATAGCCCCTGTGTGTCATGTGCCATGTCCCGTGTGCTGAAACAGTGGGTGTCTGAGGCGAGGTACGTGCAGAAACCCACGACAATGTGAAACAGTGTTGCCAATCACGTTAAACTAAATTACCTTCATACTTGGAACAATTACCCTCGAATTAGCAACCCTTCACGCAACCACAGATGCTTCAGTAGCAAAGGCAGGGCTATAATCGTCCTCAGAGAAACGGTAAGGTCAGTTACGTAAAAACTCGTCGATTACGAAATATACGAAAATAGACACGTAGGCTTGCCATACGTCCCGGTTTGACCGGGACAGTCCCGGTTTTTCGCTTTCGTCCCAGTGTCCCGGCCGGTTTTGCTTTTGTCCCGGTTTTTGTAAAAATTTGGAATACTGTGATTTAATTATAAAAAATAACAATTTGTTTAATTATTTCTTAAAATAAATATTCTCATAAGAATTTTTAAATAAAAAGTAGGCCTACTTCTAAATTAGCATGACGATTCAATTTTTAGAAGGCGATCAAATTTAATGTAAAAATGAAATTTGATATCCTCGAGATGGAGGATAAAGGTTGGCTTGCCAAGCCTAGTGTACTTGTGACGTGGATGAAATGGACATAGGCTATTATTGAAAACGGTCTGTTCCAGTCAAATGTCAATAAGAGACGATTTATTGATCTTGTAACTTTATTTTGATTCAAGGTGTATGACCCTATATTTTGAGCATGTGTTAAAATAATAAGCAAACAAAAAATATAGAACTGGTTTCATTTTTTAGTTTGAACTCATTATCATTCTTAATCCGAAAAATTTTAACTTTTACACACTAAAATAAAATAATGTGTATAAACTACAATTTTTCTCTGAAATATTTTAAATTTAAGTTTAAATTTTGCATAACTGAGACCACCGAATCGTTTTCCATTTACACCTGTTTGGTTGTGTGGGGAGGGGGGGGGGGGTTGGTTTTCATACCTGGGTGTCCCGGTTTGGCCCTGTAAAATTATGGCAAGTCTTCACATATGGGACGGGGGTGAGGTGCTCGTGAGGTTTTGCGATCCTGCTTGTCACGTTGTTAAATTAACATTTTAAAATTTGCCTGGGGAGGATTAATGTTAAAATGTGATCAATTTATTTTTGTATTAACATATTGACATATTGTGCGACTTTTTCGCTGGAATCTTTAAAGAAACTGTAAACTTGATAGAAAGATGTATGTTATTTTGGAAAATGTCGAAAAAAACTTGGTAAAAACAAGAGAGAGAGAGTTCAATATCTATATGATTTTTTAAGAAAGGTTTTTAGTTTTCTCACTGCAAAAAGTCTCACAGATAAGCTTTAACAGTAAGATATACGTCTACAATGGGTAAAAACAGTTACTGCATCTACAAACTTCATAAAATCGTTGTATGGTAGGCACAGCCAACAATAAGAATCACGGATTTCATACTGTGGTAATAAAATAGTAAAAAAATACCCTATTTGAATTAGATGATAAAAAATGTTCCTATTAATAATAATAATACTTCCATTCACAGTTTTAAATTAAAATATGTTAGGCTAAGGTTTTACAAAGGTAACAGTAATGAAATTTCGCAATTTTCAGTTCCACTAATAGATTTCACATTTATCTGATAAGGATAGAAAGTACATCTGAGAGCTCATTTTTCATAATGCAGCATTTGCTATAAAGTTTCCTCCAGAGCCGACTGCGACTTCGGCGACCTTGAGTTATGCTAGAGGTTTCAACAACGGCGATCAGTGTCCGACTTCCTCGTCTCCCGATGTTATGCCTTTCAAAATATTCAACCGCAATGCGATATGCTTGTGGGTGTATGACCAATATTTCAAAATATGAAGATAAAGTTATCGATCTCAGGAACATGTTATTGAGAAATATTTTTAATACGTTATTGTCTTGGCGTTCTTTCTAAACTATACACGACAATAATTAATTAAACAATTGGCCAACAAAAAATAGGCTTAGAATTTTTTCGGGAAAAACTTATGGCAATGTTAACTTATTCGTTGGATTAGTTAGTTTATAAGTAAAGGTACAAGGAACAGTAACAATAAAGAATGTAAAAAGTGTTTTTTTTTTTGTATATTTCATCTGAGGAACAGACGTTTAATTTGTTACCGTACTAGTTAATTTGATAGTACCAGAAGGCCGTGCTTACGCTCGGTAAAGCTATTAATTTCGCTTTCTTTCTTAAGAAAAGCTCGTTCGCTTTACTCATTCGCCCTCTTCATTTTTAAGTCAAGCTATTTCACTTCGCTCACTCACTAGGCCAGAGGTTGCTGCACTTTGTTGAATTACAGGCTAAAGATTTAACTAAATTTGTTGACATATCCAACTATCAGTCGATTTTTGTTTAATTTAGTAGCTACGAAAAATCTTTAAAATGATAACATGGGGACTTTAAAGGGCTCTAGCACAAAACCGAATTTTCCAATCGATTCCTTGCGCCCAAAACCCCCATATTCAGTCCAAAAATATAAAATCGTTGGACAGAAAAATTTTTCCCATGCAAACAGTATTTGTTTCAGAGTATAAAATAATTAATTAGCATAATACTCCCTCTTTTGGTAGTAAATGCCAGTATCTGCATGATATCAACTTAAACAATTTTTTTTAGTTATACCTTTCGTGTTTTACAAAATTTTACCGTGTTATAATTGTACATAAGTAAGAACTATTTAAGATTGTCAAATATATTTCTCAAAATTCTCGAAAATATCTAATATTATTTCTATTGAATATAAAGTGAAACTAAACAGACATATGTAATTTTAAAATCGAAACTTTTTATAAAACTAAGTTTGTTTTCAAATCTAACACATGTCATCAGCACTAGAGGTTGGTTATGTAATATTAAATATGTATCATACAAAATACAAAAATCGTTAATTTAATAACTCTACAATTTTAATATTTTTGTTAAGATTCCAAAAACAAGCACTAAATAACGCATGATTTAAAAGTAACAACTATAAAAATTGTAAAATTAGATAGTTACTGCCGGTAGTCATTTATAGTAAAAGTGAATAATATTATAAATGTTTTACAAATCCAGACATATACAATATGTTTAAACAAGTCTAAACTGTCATTTCCAATCATTACTTGCCCAGTATTACACAGAGTAATATGATTATTCAAACAAAACCGTTATACCATATTCATTGATCACATTGTCAGTCACTACCACTCGCGCGCGCTTTGTCGCAGTCCACAGCAACTACTGAGGGTTTCGGCGCGAACACATGTGATTGGAGGGGCGACGTGCGCAGAAACCGCGCGCAGCTTCCCTGCCCTTGCACAACCTCGCGTCCCTGACATAGAGTAAGAGGTTCATTGATACAATCACCGGTCATAGAGAAAGATGTTCAATTAATGATTAATTTGTAATTTCTGTACCAATACAGAGGTGAAAATGTTTAAAGCTTACATTGCTTACGTAACGCCAACTATTTATTTATGTAACTTAACGATACATTCCATAGGGTAAGTTTTTTTAGACAAATTCGACATACACCTAAGTTTTTTTCCCAATTTTAATATAATTACTGTATTGTCAGGAAAACATGTTTCTACTCAGATAATAAATATTCTTAAACTTCTGTACCCTATTACACACTCAGTGTGTACTTCGACAATAGAATCATCAATTAGTCAAAGTAAAAAAATTAATATTAAAAAAATGCAATTTTCCAGAAAAAAATGCGTGAAAATAATTTGAAACCATAGGCTAATGAAGACAAAATTAAATTAAAAATATGGAAATGGGCCTACATGAACTTTATAAAGTCTGTGCACACGGCCAGGAGTTGTTATTGTTATACAGCATCATCTAGTGAAATTTAAAATGTACAGTTGCATTACCTCATTAGACAATTCGAAGTACCATATTTAGCAAAAATATGCTAAGGGTTGTAGGTTGCCTTTGCTTTTGTAGTTTAACTTTTAAAATTTTTTGATAAGAAAATAAGAATATATAACACTAGAGGCTGAAGAATAAAATATCGATAAATTTGACACGATAATGTTTGATATTGAGACCTAAACGTGATTAGCTTGTCATAAGCTCAGACTCGAGCGGGAGTAGTTGGTTGTACATCGCCTCTGATGCTGCCTTTGATCTCTACAGTCGCTGGCAGTCTTCACTCCCCAGTGTAGAGCCTACTTAGGTTAATTACTGTAGCCTGCATCCATCAATACTATATGAGGAAATTGTACATCAACAAAATTTAGCTTAACTTTTATAATTTTTATTTAGACGATAAGCGACTATTAACAACTACATCCTAAATTTTGGCTTCATAGTTACTGTTCACGACTTATATAGCCACTTTTACTATACAGGGTAATTGATATAAGTGTGCCAGCTATGTGATTAGAACAAATTAAAGGACTTGTAAAAAGTTAAGCGACATTGTTTATTCTACTCATGGCGATATAGTATTCAAATTTTGATTTTATTTACTTTTTCCCAATACGACAACCAACTTAAAAATCATACCATTCCTATGCCATTTTTTATTTAGTGCATAATTTAAAGACATTTTTTAAATTTAAAAATTTTCACTAAACCGAATGTTTAATTAGATAGGGGCAATTCAAGTTCATATTTAGTCCCTTGTAAGGAAAACATGGTGCAAACATTCATTACCTGTATCGTAGAAACCATCCAGAAAAAAAAATCCCAAAATTAAAAGTGTTTGAATGGTGTTTTAAATATTTATTTCATAATAACATATAATTTTCTTATTATATTAATCTACCGGTCATTTTGAAAAGAGGTTTATTGTTATGTTAATGATAATTTTTCACAGCGAACTATATATTTATGAAACGTTATTTAAAGCCATTTTTATTCATGAAATAAAATTATTATATTTATAATGTTTATTGATTTTAATTATAACGTATGATGTTTTCTCAGTTGTGCGTATTTATTCTTCCTTAATATTTAAATATTAAATTAAATATATAAACATTTATATCATATAGGACTAATATCGAATTATGGTCACAGAGAAGATTTCACTGTATTTTTTTAAAGGATCATTCGCGTTACTATATTTTTAGTTTTGCCAGTCTTGAGCGAGTCTGCTGGCTCTTCCAAAGCAAAAATAAACCAATCACGCTTCGAAAATTTTTGACTTCTAAATCTATTAATAACTGTCACCAAGACAATGTTTAGTGGCCATGCTAATCCTGTTCATGCGTTGGTATGACGGTGTAAATTCTATTAATGTTTATTTTATAAAAACACTTTTGTGGAAGTTCTCTAAAATGTAATAAAAGAGTAAAATATGACAATATTTATGTAATAAGAAACATTTTCCTTCTTATGTTTTAGTAGATAAACATTTTTACTCCAAACACATGTATCACTTACCTTATTGCGAATAAAATGGTATTAGTACATGACATGATATTAACAAGTTAAATTTTATCCGTAGTATGTCATGGTATTTGCCCTTTATGAAGTTTCTCTGCGAAATAATTCATATAAAAAACTTGTGAGTTAAAATATGGGTTGAATGTCCAGATTTACTCAAAACAAATTACAACAAATATTATTTTAATCGTTAAATTTGACCATTATTTTGATATAACGCATTTTCAAGTCCCTTCTTATCCATCAGTGTAGGCGCTAAAGAGGTTGAGCATGCGCTACTGTAAGACTAACGAAATTTTACTTTTGATTTGGGCATTTACCAGATGTCCCCAATAATAATCCAATGTCAAATTTTGTTAGGCTTCCAATGCATACTCAACCCATTTACCTCCCAGCCTATCAGGTGGTGGAAGGATTCGTAGATAAATTTATACGCTCTAAAACATATAGCCAACAAAAAACCATACAAATAAAAAAATATATAAACAGTCGATCTCAGTGCAAATAATGTTCTAGCCTCTACGTGGCATAACGGCATAAACATGCTACGTCAAACAGGTTGGGAAGGAATTTATGATACAGTGGAGTAGACACAGACTAACATAAACTGAATTAACATTTTAAATTTTGTGATGCTTAAGATGCTAAACGGTGAGAATGAATTTTGAATTCTTTATAATGAATTGGTATGTCTGATAACTAAAAATAATCGGTCTGTATCACAATAAAAAAAGTAAACCTACAATGTGGGTATTGAGGGGTTGATGGTTTCAATACATCAGGCAACACTGCAAGCATCTACGAAAACCATACAAAGTACATACGGTCTCTCTATAACGGGCTCGGCCTCCTTTAATCTGAAATACACACGGACAGAGTAAGAAGACACATACACTACACAAAGTAAACATAACTGTACAGTTGGACGATGTACACTATGGCATACACGACTGGACATGGACAAGAATACAATGTACTATGCACACTAGGACAATAGACAGCCGCTTTGTACAATACATAGAAAGATTCAAATGTATATTACAATGGAACCTAAAGTCTAAATCATTGTCCATAAAAAAAGTAAAAATGGATGATTAAAATTATGTTTAAACTATTATATTAAATGAAAATGAGTAGCATTTTAAAATATCATACATTATTATTAGGCTTAAATAATAAAAATCGTTTTTGTAGCTATTGAAAGAAGATAGCATAACACTCTTAGTTTAAGGTTCAATTCCCGAAACAAAATAAATCTATTCTGTTATATGTAGTATGGTCTGTGATTATAGTTGTGATGAGACAAACTATACAAAGTATTAAAGTAAGGTGATATAAAGTAAATACTAACTTTGATATTAATTTTAACATTCTGGATTAATTGATCGTTATAGCTTGTCTGCAAAGTAGTTACGTCACCAAAACTTCATAATATGGTTAATTGGGTTCAAAATAAGCAAAATGATTTAAATAAAGGTGAAATGCTTATTTACCGAGATATCCACCGTTTAGTTTTTCTACTCAATAATGTTTATTTCGGCGATGGATTGTTGTACGTAGTTCATATATTGCACAGACCTTTATAATACTGATGCCCATCTTCACAAAAAATTTCTTTTTTTCACGTGTGAATTTTTAAAATGGTGGCAATTTTAAATTTTGAAACCAAATGTCTTAAAAACGATAAATTTTATAAAACTTTTACAAGGCACAAAAAAGTTGACAAATTTAATTACTAACCAATAATACCAAGTTTGTAACGATTTAAATCAAATAACGGAGTTATAGTGATTTTAATATTAAAAAGTCACAGAAAATTGTTATAACTCAGGTATTTGTAGCTAGATCCTTACAAATTTGGAAATATTGGTCACAATAAGTTCGTCATATTTCTGAGTCCTGTCAAATTTTGATAAATTTACCAGTTTTTTAGATATCTGATTAAAAAAAATTAAATGGCCGCCATTTTGAAAATTTATATCGGATTTTTTTATAATGGGCATTGGTATTATAAAGGTCGTTGATAAACATGAACTTCTTGCAACGATTCGTTATCGAAATGAAAACTAAGTCGACAAAAAACAAAAAGGAGGATATCTGGGTTAATATTCCTTTTAGGATTTACCTTCATATTAACTTATTTGCTTATTTTGACCCAATTAACTATATAATGAAGTTTGGTGACTTACTGTACAGACACCCTAGGTCTACAAAAAAATCAGTTGATTAAAATGAATGACAAAGGTATTATTTCCTTTATATCACCTATAGTTTGTCACAGCACAAACAAATTTAGCTATAAAAATAAGAGATACATAAATAAACAAGTATAAGAGAGAACTACTTCTTGGAAATAGATTCTAAATGATGCAAATATAATTTTATTCCCCAAAAGCAACCCATAGAATCATAACACTCTTCAAAATATCAATGTATCCACAACCGTAATAACAAGAAAGCGTGGCGATAAGAAAAAAAATTCCATGATATATAAAAAATGTAAACTGACAGCTAATGTCACTACACAATTTGGCTACGCTCACGACAGATATGAATGGTTGTACGTCATGCTAAGCAAAAGGCTTTACGTAATCCCGGAGACAGATTTCTTTATAATTATAGTGAAGGACATTCATTTTAGAATTTCTTTTCATCTTGGTAAATAGTATTTTATAAATAGAGATAAGCGACTGTTGTAGCAATTTCCTTTTTCCTAATTTTTTTCCAAAATAGCATCAGCAGTTTTCTGAGCAATTTAAATTGATTATCATATATATATATATATATATACAATATATATATATATATATATATACAATATATATATATATATATATGTATACAGGGTGTCCAGCTTCCACCTTTACAAACTTTTCCAGGTTATTAAGTATGCCAAAACAAACAAAAAATCATATAAACATATGTCCGGAAATGCTTCGTTAAGCCGCTAGCCGCCATTTTGTTTTTTACACTTAAGAATTTTTCTTTCCGTAACGGGTTGTTGTATGGAGTTCATATTTGGCATGTACCTTAATCACACCAATGCTCATTTTTAGAAAAAATATTATTTTTTCTGATCAATATTTTCAAAATGGCGGCCATTTTAAATTTTTTAACTCAAAGATCTTAAAAACCGTAAATTTTATAAAAATTTTACTAGACACAAAAAAGTTGACAAATTAAATTATCTAAACATTGATACCAAGTTTGTAAGGATCCGACAACAAATAACGGAGTTATTGAAATTTTTCTCTTAAAATAACCTAAATTGGCATTAATCATAGTGCAAAATCAGTGTTTTTCTACAGGAAAACCACCATAACTCCATTATGATTATATGATTTTTCTGTTTGTTTTGGCATGCTTAATAACCTGGAAAAGTTTGTAAAGGTGGAAGCTGGACACCCTGTATATAAGCGAAATCCCACTCACTGACTCATCACGAAATCTCAGGAATTACCAAACGGATTTACTTGAAACTTTGAACATAGGTTAGTCTTGCCTCCTAGGTGCTCACTAAGAACCGATTTTGCAAAATTCCTTCAGGGCTCCGCCCCACACGTGTTCAAAGCTATCATGTTATTCTTATGGAAGCAATATTTTTCTATTGGATCATATGATTACATTAAAATATAATATTAATTTTGTAAACAGCTGTTCTCAATCAAATTCTTGAGGGAAGATAGGTAGTAAAAATCTAGAGGATAATTGCGGCGAGTGAGCTTAGCGACAAAGCTAAACCTGACGGAAAGTGATTACTGACTGACTCATCATGAAATCTCAGGAACTACCAAACGTATGTACTTGAAACTTTAAACACAGTTCGTCTTGCCTCTTAGATGCTCACTAAGAAATGATTTTAGAAAATTCCTTCAGGGCTCCTCCCCTCAGGCCTTCGAAATTTCAATATAATGTTATCCGCATGGCCAAATTTAAATAAAAATTAGGAAACCTGCACGGTTGAAATTTGGAGTGGTCTCTTCTTTCTTAGGTGCTAAAAAAGTGCTTTAAATATCCCCTTTAGTACTCTGCCCCACAGAAGCTCACAATTACGGTATAGCCTACGTGTGGAAATTTGACATGGACGATTCTCTTTTCTTACAGATACTTATTAAAACACTGTTTTGCAAATATAGTTTTTGAACCATTTTAGGGCTCCGCCCCACTGGACTTGAGGATAACTTCAGTTCCTCCGGGGTTGAAAATTGACATGGACGTTTCTCTTTGCTCATGGGTGCTCCCACCGGATTTCAGAATTACTTTTGGGACTCTGGGGTTTAAATTTGACACGGACGTTTTTATTTATTATTATTATTTTTTTTTTTTGCTCATGGGTGCTCCCTAAGAAACGGTTTTGCAAATATTGTTTTCAAAGTTCTTTAGGGCTCCACCCCACAGGACTTCAAAATTGCTTTTGGGACTCCGGGGTTTAAATTTGAATCGGACATTCCTCTTTGCTCATAGTTACTGACTAAAAAATAATTTTGCAAATTTCCTTTAGGGCTCCACTCCATAGAACCTCAAGGTTACCATAGATCCAAGGGGATTGTTGTTGCTGTTGTGATAATTACTTTTGGGCCTCTGGGGTTAAATATGAATCAGACGTTCCTATGCTCATAGTTAGCCTACTGACTAAAAACGGTTTTGCAAATATATTTTTTTTAAATTCTTTAGGGCTCCACCCCACAGGTCTTAAAAATTACTCTATATAGGGTACTCTAGATTACCATAGATAGGGGCTATAAATTTAAGATGGATGTTCCGTTTTGATAACAGGTGCTTACAACGAAGTGGTTTTTAAATTTGACATGGACGTTCCTCTTTGCTCATAGGTGATCAATAAGAAACAATTTTGCAAATTTCCTTTAGGGCTCCTCCCCACAAAGTCTCAAAACTACCATAGATCCTACGGGTTGAAGTTTAACGTAAACGTTCCGTTTTGCTAATAGGTGTAAACTAAGAAACAGTTTTGCAAATATAGTTTTTTATGTTCCTCAGAGCTCTGTCCCACATGACTTCAGAATCACTGTAGGGCCTAAGGAGTTGAAATTTGACATGGTCGTTACTATTTGCTCATAGGTTCTCAGGACCTTTTCTATTTAAGAAAGCTTTACTCACTAAGAACAGGTTTTACGAAATACCTTCAGAGCTCCACTCACACTACTTCATTCTTTCAATGTCATTCTTAAGGAAGTAGATTTCGTTGCTCTTTAAGAAGATTTTATTACCAATAAAATAAACGTAATCACGGGCGAAGCCGTGACGGGCGACAGCTAGTTGACTATATAACCTAGCGTGACTAGACTTCTCATAGCAAAGGCGTGTCTGAACCAATTTACGACCAATTTGCAATCTTCCGCGGCGAACAAGAATAGTATGGTTGATTGGGTTCAAAATAAGCAAAGAAATTTTATAAACTATCATATAAGTGACATAATATGATAGGTAAATCAGTAGGCCTATTACCACCATTTTTCACCAAGGACGAAATGTTTTATGAGTAAAGGTTATGTTTATGTTGTGATAAAGTGTTTTGCAGCACTGTAAATCCAGCTGAATATTTACAACATCGATCGCATCGCCTCTGGTGCGGCGTACGGGAACCCTCCATCTGTCGGTAACAAACAAAATGTATCGGTTGAGAAGTCTTATTCATGTTAGTGTGTAGGCAATGGTAATATCATTGACTATGTCCACTAACTTGAAGAGACTTCTCATCCAATGCTTTTGTTTGAGACCAAAATTTGGAAAGTTCGTGCACGCAGCGCCAGTTTCGCTGCAATCGGTAATGTTGTTATTCAGCTGGATTTACAGTGCTGCAAAAACACCCTACCACATCATATACATAAACCTCAATGATAAAATATTCCATCCTTGGTTAAGAAAAGTGGTAATACTTATTTATTTATCACATGCCACTTGTACTTCATGTACGCCGCAGAAGATCGCACCACCGTCAATAGGTTTCAAACACGCCTATGCTATGAGAAGTAATATTTTGCCATCAGTTGCGATCTCGCCAGCCAAACACACAGCCAGACAACACTCACTATATCTACGATTGAGAAGAAAAGCCTATAATTACCAAATATCATCTACAACCGGCTTGTACCAGAACATGGCTCGATAAAACGTGAAGAAAATGGTAGCTAATTACTAATAGATGAAAGAAATTACTTATTGAAGCATAATACAGGGTGTTTATTGATGAATCGTCAGGTGTTAATGGCATGTACAGTCTCACTTAGTACTTATCTCACACTAATAATTTAAATTTGTACTTAAAGAAAGTTGAAGTTCTACAATCATAGTTCGATACCGATTCTTGTAATTTTCTTGAGAGTGTTACACAATTTAAAAAATTATTAAGCCTGCATTAAAAAAAACTTGTTTTCATTCTGACTCGAGTATCTTTAATAACCGTCCAGCGTGACTTTCAGAGGTATTTTAGGAAGAATCTCCCAACACACCAAAGCATTTTAAGGTGGTATGGCTAATTTAAGAACTCTAGAGGTGTATTAAAAATTAAAAGCAATGGTCGAAATAGTGGCTAGTCTAAGTATTATTAAATGCTTTGAACAAAGGTCTCAACAGTCCTTAGATAGTGCTGGACGTAAACTTGGCCTACTTAAATCTTCAGTGAATGTAGATTTAACCTAAAAAGCTATGTAAATGTGTAAAATTTTATACACCGCCAATGCCTCAAACACTTTAAGAGCTCTGTGAACGAATTCGCATTGCCGTAGAATTAATCAACATCCCGATGCTTGGCGGTGTAAGGGACATAGTGCTTGGATAGCATTGATTGGAAACTTGTTCCATGGCTATTGGATGGCACATTGAACACTTGTAGGGATATCTACGAAAAATTTAAGAATTTGTCCTTCTGTTCATAAAGTTTATATAAGCATTTGTTTAACATTAAGGTCAATAAAACGTTTTAAAACCTGATGAGTCATTTATAAACACCCATATTCGAATTCTTAACCCACATATAATTCTTATAATTCTGAAGATAATATTATCAGTTTGGTTTTGTATACTAAAATTTGTATTCGTATACATGACAGTAACCAATAGGTAGCTAGGAAAATTGTTTAGTAAATACTTAATTAGTCTTGTTTGAAATTATAACTGAACAACAAAAATGTTTTGCATTGTTTGTGTTCCGCAATAATGAATTGAGCAAAATGTTATGTCACAAAACTGAAATCTTTAAGTTACTTCCCAAATATGTTTTTACTATTGAAAAGAGCTTAAAAAACAGTGAGTTGTGAAAATGAAATTTAATTTTTGGTTGTATTTAATAAGCTTTTGTACTTACGTCATACAAACCTTTAATTTCTAAGCTTCGTACACGTTTCAGCTTTAAGACAACGTGTAGTTGCTTGAAAGTTGCTTAAAAGTTTACATCAGGGCTTAATTTTCACTCTGACGATTGCTTAAATTCTAAACACGTGTACGCCCCTTAGAAACTAAAGGATTGCATGACGTAAGTAAAAAGAAATTTGACATATTGATAATCCAACATTCCAGACTACTATTAAAAATCAACATCCATTATTTTTTCAAGAGGTAACTCAAATTTTCCTTTAAATTTGAAGATTTTATCCATAGCATTATATATTTATAATTTTACTATATTTATTATATTATTTGTTAGGCCCATACATGAAAAAATATTATATTAAAAACGTGAAGGGAAAACTGTAAAACATTTAAAAGAAAGCAATTAAAGAAGTTTATTAGCATAAAAATATTATTAGCAAAAGTTAACTTAGCTAAATCACTAAAATATCTCAATAATGTCTAAAGGTTTAACGAAATAAAAAAATTACAACAATGGCGCTTGTGTCAGATTCCACTAGATTTATAAAGCTATTTAATTTTAAACAAATATCCTGACATATTTTTACAGAAATACAGGTTAAAAACAACCTTTGGCTTGCATGCGTTGTGAAATTGTAGTGACATCTATTGTAACCGATCACTGGCGCGAGGTGTCAAAGATAAGAAATTTATTGACACTGATAAAAGGTTATTATATGAAGATACCAACCCCTTAGGTGTACGAGAGCGCTTCAAATCTATAATCCTGCACACGGTGATGATAATGTTTAAAAAGAGCTCGAAATTGTAAAAAAATGTACTTAAAAATTACATTTTTATATAATATTTTTCTGATTTACATAGAACTCTTCTCTTCTCTTCTCTTCTCTAGTAGCTTAAATTCTGTATGTTAAATTTTGTAAATTCTGTAAATTCTTGTAGCTTAAATTCTAAGCTACTTTAAATTCTGGTGAAGTAGGCATCATGTAAAATTTTGTGATCGTAATAACCTGTTCCAGGGTATATAAAACAAGTACGTGGTGCAGTAAGGAAACTTTCGACTCATTTTTATCGAATATGATGACGTATTTACAGTTATAATAGAAAGTAGTAAACAAGGATTATTTACATGGGTTTGGAAACAAGAATAAATATAATTTCAAAACGGTGAATCCGCTTTATCACATCATATTTAGCATTGCCTTATCATAAAAACCGGCATTATCAGTTTATTAAAACGCATTTCTACTACCCTTCAGTAGCAACTTAACACGTCAGCAGAATGGTAACATTTATTAATCTCAATATCAAGATACATAAAAAATAATCTTAGATTAAAGTTTTCCTAACAAAAGCTTAAATCTGGCAGAACATCCACAAGATAAAAGGCTGATATCACAGACTATCAGTCTGTGGCTCTAAAGCGGGAGAGCAGTGTCAGAAGCCGGGAGACGAAGGTTGGCCTTATTCTTTTTGCATTTTATATAAATTAGTTGTATTGAACAAAAATATATAACGCTTTTTGTTGATAACACTTTTTTTGTGGCCATGTGTCAGAATAGCCTAGAGGCGGGCGACGCGGCGGGACTAATAGTACCCCGCACGTTGGTTGAAACCAATTGAATTTAAAACTTAAATAGATAAAAAGATAAATATATTTTACAGTTATTTTTGTTCTACTTTTTATATTAAATTTATTTTAGGTGTCGAATACAAATTAATTCCACTCATCCAAAACATTACAGGTCCGTAGACGAAATTAATTTCTTGTTAATGATGCAAGAAAATACGCTGATTCAATACTATAATATTTACAACATGATAAGTTACTACTGAAAAACAAATAATTTGAAAAAAATAGTATATACAAAAACTTTACTTATACAACCTATACTATCATCGTCACTTTAAATTTAACATACTCTCACCTATTTCAAAACAATCCACAACCTTAGACAATGACCCATAACAGTAGATTGAAATACAACCCTGTGTACCATGTCCATCTTTTGACCGTCCATTTTTTATTTAATATAAAAAGAGTTGTTTCTTGTACTTACAAATAAATTATTTGTTTATTTTCTTATTCGAACTATATTTTTGTTATGTTCAAATGCAATGTACTGTCGTTAAACTCAGCAATACAGGAATTCAAACCTAATGAAATAATATATCTTTGCTAATAGGCCTACCAAATGTAGGCCTTCACTATTATTTGTAGCCCAAAAGCAAAAAAGTCGTAATTTTATTTTTTAAATATATTAACTCAAAGGAATTATTTACTGATACAGCTTTCAGGTCTCAATATAAATGTTAAAACATACAAAAAACCTCATAAAGTAAAAAATGGAATATTACAGCTAAAAACTGACAGGACATTAAAACGGGAAGTGATCGAGATGGGTGTCGTTTGTGTCATGTTCTCGTGGGTTTAATCCCGACAGAGATCTCGGCATAAATCACAAAACATCTGGTGTTAGTGTGTACATATGATACGCGGGGGGGGGGGGGGGGGGAGTCATGACGTTGACTGGTTGTTGGTTGGGGGGTGGGTAAGTGCTCTTCACAAAGTTCGGATCCACCTGCGAGTTTTGGCTAATGCATTTTACATTGTACAGATGTGACATTCACCGCTGCGGTGGGACTCTCGCTTCCAAATAACGATTTATTCGATTTGATAACGATTCAGTTTTTGGGAAACACTAATACTCACGTGTTAAATAGCCTGAGGTGGCAAATATTCTGTCCTCACACTGGACGTGTTTCGAACAGATTACCGCTAATCTTCATCAATCCGTTCATTACAATTAAGAGTCCACATTGTAACCCAATTTTAATAAACTGACTGCTGAAGATGAATGACAATTCATTCGAAACGCGTTCAGTGTGAAGACAGAATATTTGACACCTCAGGATATTTAATACTGCGTATTAATAATATGCAATGATAATATTTTATAGGTGTCAAGATAGTAAATGTATAAGTTTTGGGTTGTAATATATAAAATACCCCCGTCGCAGCAGACCTGCGTACTCAGCGAATTTCCAAACGATCTTGAGATATTGTATTTTCCCCATAAACACCATAGGAATGGGAATGTAGGTTTGCTGCCTTGGGATGTTGTTAGAAAATGTTAGTTTTGTTAGGAAATGTAATAGTTACATTAGGTAAATGTCAAACTGTATCAATATTCGGCACTTTTTAGTTTTCCCCTTAAATCCCAAGGGTTGAGTATGTAGGTTTGCCGCCATCTGGGTGTTGTAGGCAAATATCAGTTAAATCCTACCTAGTGAATGTACATACCAAGTATTATCAAGTTATGGTGTTCTTTTCATTTTCCCCATAAACCCCATAGGGGTGAGTACCTAGGTTTGCCGCCATATGGGTGTTGTAAGCAAATATCAGTTGAACGCTACCAAGTGAATGTATATACCAAATTTCATCAAGTTATTCCAATAAATAAGCGAGATACAGGGTTTTGTTGATTTCCCATAAGATTAACATGGAAAACCTATTTTTTTCTTTTCTCCGTAACCTGTTCAGCCAAGTTAAAAATTCAAAATACTATATTGTTTGTTTTTTTAAGCTCTTTTAAATGGTTTCAGTTAAAATTGTTGAATTTTGAAAATTATACTCCAAAAATGCAAAAACCCCATTTTGACCCCTTTGAAACCCCATAAAACCCCGTTCCCGTAACCCGATCATGCTGGTTCGCGAACTCATGAAAATAGACCTAGTCTTACACCTTCATACCAAATTTCATCGAAATCAGAGGGCCCCTTCAAAAGTTATCAGTACCACGGACATATATATATATATATATATATATATATATATATATATATATATATATATATATACATATATATGAAAATGAACGAACGGTGTTTTTGGCTTCTGGGAACCTCAAAATGAAAAAGTAACATGGTCCCGGGATTAGGTCTTACCATGGGTACTACCGTAATAGCGTATTCCCTATAGGGAAATTCGCTAATAGCAAAAACTTCCTTACCATTAAGAAGCAAATAACATATTCTCTCTTGGTAATGAAAATGCGTGAAAATCCGCGGCTTCGTTGTTTTAGAACGAAAAATCAGCAGAATATCAAAGCAGTAAATAAAGGAGAGTATAAGCATAAAAATCAAATCTCTCGAGTTGTGTGATTTTAGTACAAAGTACCTAATACTTTTATTAAAGAATTTATGTATTTTATGGGTAAAAAGTTTAATTTGCACACTTTGCATTAAACTTAATCAAGCTAATCAAAGTTAGACATTTGTAGCCTAAAGTAACTTGCCGTATTATTATGCAGTTAATTGGTATAAAACCTACAAAATAATTAAAATAATTGTATTCTAGATCTTTTTACTATTGATAGCTAGTTCCATTTCGGGAATTTTTGGGATAGGAGGGGGGAGATAATAGTTTTTACTTCAGCAGAAGCGTAGTGATCCAAAACTAATGAATTTATTGGAAACAATGGACCGTATTTCCCAAGGTGTTTCGCTTGAAAACTTGAAGGTACAAACATTTTGTGAATCAAATTTACTGTAAGCATTTTAAGTTCCAACTATGCTTTGAATAATGTTGTGCAGCCTGCATAAGACACATAAGCTAAAAGAGTAAATTTTATTTTATATTATATTAAATTTAATAATTAATTAACTAGACAAGTTGTGAAGTAAAGAATAAAGGGGATGGAAATTCGCTTTGTATATTACTTTTGAGAGAACGAATAACATCTTTGTGCGTTTAATCCGTTGGATTAAAATATATTCCTAAATTGTGTAATTGTATGAAAAATCTGTATTTTTAATAGTAGTTTTCATCACTAGGAGCAAAAGTGGGTCTTTTTGGTGCGCAATCGTGTTTTAAAAACGAGGCTCAGCCGAGTTTTTAAAAACGATTAAGCATCAAAAAGACACTTTTGCTCCGAGTGATGAACAACGTTTTTTATCATAATGCGAAAATTAGACTTTTGATCGTTAAAAATATTAACTATAAAGTTGTATTTTCGAGGTTATATTTACAAAGTAAGTAATATGCAGTAATTACATTTCTGTTATTTACAAACAATGCTTTTCATAAAGTTTGAATTTCAAAATTCTGCTCATCGACATAAATAAATCAATAGTAATATACTTGGAAAACAGCTGACTTTTCAGTACTAGGACCTAAAAAATTCTCCATCTGATTTTTCAGTCCTAGGACAGAAAAGAATCGGTTTTGGTACTATTGAGAGAACAAAAAACTGGCCGATTTCGTGCAGAATGATAAAAAGGGCTTTTATTTCTGTTTGATTCTATTTGAGTTTTCTCTTTTAAATACAGATACCAACATGGGATTTATTTTTAATCCAGATAGTATTAACTAATGAATCCAATTATTTATATATTTTTATATCCAAAACCATAACAAAATAGAAAGCCAACGTTCAAGACTATTTCTGTTTAGGATATTTAAAACAAGAAACAATATTTAATAGTTTCAATTCATACAGTTGTAAATCATTTAATCCTACCTTGTTTTTGTTCCCGGCTATGCTAAAGCATATTTGGATGATAATTTTGGATAATAATTCTTTTAGCCTATTTTGAAATCCCAATGACACAATTCAATACTTACACAATTCAATACGTACCTACTCTAAACCACTCTAAACCACTACTCTAAACCACTCCAAAAGTAATTATTCAATATTTATATTAAGTCGTGTACGAATTCTGGTCACTTTTTTATGGAGTGTAAAAATATTTTTTTTTCAATGAAAATGATAATAATTAGCCTACACTTATTTGGCAAAACTCAAGACTTTTTTTTAACACAATTTTGAGTTGAGACTAAGGAAAATTAATTAAACGTAAACATAGTTTTTAATGCAGGTTTAGAACGATAGAGCAGTCTTGACGAGATAGCATTTTTGAAGCGATGTAATTTTTGGGGCAAAAGTGGGGAGGTAATAATTTTTACTACGGCAGAGCCGTATTGCCCTGCTTGGCCTCGGGAACAACACAACAGCTGGATCGATTGGAACACCAGCGCCGCCGCTTGGTGGAGAAGATGAAAACTACAAACAGACAGGGAAACCTACTCCGTGTGATTAAAATTTATTGACTGAATATGCTGATATTACACTGATCAGGTTACTTATTCATTATGGTATTTTAAAATATTTATTTACGACTACTACAAGAAAGGTCGGGGGGGCTCTACTGTCCAAAAGTGTCTCGTGGTTCCACACGGGCTCGTGAAAAGAACGCTTCTGACGTTTATGCGGGGAAAATTATGGCTTACTGAAGATAAATTTTCGTCTCGTGTAGTAAATATTTATGGATTGGCCAAGGACAAAGCTATAAGGTCCATTGGAGTTACTTTCAACCGTTGGAACATTGATTTCAAAACTAAATGGGTTTCACAAATATTATTCCAATAGACCGTACATAGATTAACCGTCTTCAAAATGATATATTTACTTTCACTATACTTCACGTGGTAAACGGGCTATTTGCCCCCGCGTAAACCTCTATTTTTTCGTTTTTCCCAGATAGAGGCCCTTCACCTGCATTTTATAATATTACTTAATTACTTAGTTGTTTCAAAGAAACCTAAAGCGCTTTTATACTAGACCTATTACTGTCCATGTGCTCAAGTTATACATTTATAATAATTGTCCTAATTTACATATCGTATGATTATTATTATTATTATTACACTAATTAAAACGTAAATAATTCGTGTCTGACTCATTCTAAACTTGTGATAAAAACATAACAAATGTATTCCATTGTCTGTAGAAGACCTGAGGAGTTCTGAAGTGGACACAAATAATCACCTTCAGTTGGATTTAAATAAAAATAAATACAATCCAAACACACACAAAGACACGCACACAGTATACACTTTGGTTTCCTAAAACTAAGCTTAATCTTCCCTTCGTATTTATGTTGATAACGTACAACTGTTTCCTTTCTAATTTTTTGATAATGAAAATTATAATAACTGAGTAGTGGGAGGAACAATAAAATAAAGATTCAAGTTTATTACTGTTTAACTCTAAACGAAAATTACACTCAGTTGGAACTCGACTGAATCTGAATGTGGACTGTGATAGAAACCTGAATGTTGGTCGAGAAAAGAGTTGTGGACTTGTGGTTCAGGATTATAGACAGGTGCGGGTTATTCATGGGTAGTAGGGTCTTTATGTCGGGTTTTGCTAAAGGTTTCAAAAGAAGAAGGGTGGTAAATTTAAATATTTGTTTATTGCACATGAGAAGTGGGAGGACACGAGTTGAGGGGGAACTTCTTCTATCTTCCACGACCACACAGCTAGGCTAATGTTGAATTACCCATGAGTTCATTGGGATGTAAATCAGTTATGATAAACATTTAGCATGTTTAAAAATCAATTAAAACATTTTATTTAGATAAATAAAATGAGTTTAAATTACCGAACATGCAATATTATGTATATATACTCAATACCCTTAATACAATAACACAAGTGATTACAAAACACTATTTCTACGGATAAAAACCACACATGTTGGAAAATCTTACCTCTCGCTGGCGATGGAAGAATTTCTGGACATGGACTTGGGCGACATCTCGAAGTCGGAGTCGGACCGGTAGAGGAACGACTCCCGCCGCTGGGGCAGGTTCTGGAGCACGAGGCCCGCGGAGGGCGAAGCCCCACCGTCCAGCGGCGACCGGCCCGGAGACGCGCCATTCTCCACGTCGAAGCTGCAACAGGGAGACCATGGGTCATTCGTGGAAGTCGATATTGAAAACAGTCTAGAAGTCTTCCACAATACGGTTCATAACAATCTTTCTGAAAAGATTAAATTAATAGTTGGTCTACTTTACCTACGGCCGGTGCAATAAGCACTGACAAAACTACAAGTAACAAAACAAAGAGGTGCATTATTTAAAAGTTAAAACCCGATGACCTAATGAGCTCTTAAAGATATTCAAGTCACAGTAAAATACAGATTCTAGACCAATGAGAGCTAATGTTATAAATTATTATAACAGAAATCACGCAACTCGGACATCAGCTTCCTTTGTTTCTTCATGTGCCTAACCTCAAATGATATCGTAACATGATCACAATCTTTATGAGAATGAGAACGAATACTAGAATAATCGGTTGTATACGTTTTGGATGTCAAACCGCTTAACCTACACCTTTTCTCCTTTCAGCTAAAGCATTTCTTTAATTAATTAATTTTAATACACCTATTATAATTTGAACTTAGAAAGAAAAGTTAGCTGATATACAATAATATAACTACATGCCATATCAATAAACCATAAATACAATACAACAAAAGACAATTAGGATACAATACTTGTAAATACATTTTAAGTAAATTCCATGTACTTCTTTAGCAAAAAATAACGCAGTTTTTTTTTTTTTAACTTTACGTTGAGTGTTTTAACTTTCACTACATTAATAATTCCTAACCGTTTATGTGATGAAACCGCGTTAAAAATGCAGTTAGTTTTCATCCTAAATTGACCCTCATTAGTTTCTATGTCATCCGTATTAAGGGCCATTCTATGAATAAATTAAATTTATTAAGTGATAATATATATAAAACAATTAATTATCTAATTATTTTTGGAGGGTATAAACTCAGATCGGTATGAAGATAAAATTTATTGGAGTATGCTATATTATTGAAGCAACGAAGTAAATCAGAATATGAAGTGTTATCCATACTATTTTAATTGTAATTTTGAAGACGGTCTATAAATTTTAAAAGCTATGTATAGCTCCACTGCGGCTACTTTTTCATAACGTAACAGACTTGGGTGGAATATACATTTTCCATTAATAACTTTAACATTTAATAAATAAATAAAATTACAAATATTTATATTTTTATTGAATTGAAAACACAGAAAAGTATAAATAATAAAAGTATAAATACCTAGAAAAACATAATTCAAAATTGGGAAAGAAGTTTCAAAAGAACTAAAAATGATTAGCAAAGATGTTTGCGGATAGTGTCTAGTGTCTCTAAATAAACAAATCTGGATGGTGACATTATTGTGGCAATGAACGGATCAGTTTGCCTAATATGATTTAAGAGTTACAAATTCTGACAACTTGGTGTTGTTGCAGCTTTTTCCTCGTTAACCAACATGATCACAGGAAAATTACTCTATAATGATTTGGAGGAATTATGAGCTAATTTTATTTCATACAATAAAAGGACCTATTACTGTGAGGCCTAAAAAGAGATGTTTGTTGAATGACCAGGCCCAAAAATATAATATTTCAAAGGGTTTCTGGCCCGACACTCTCGACACACCTATTTAGCGTCGTCACTACTCAACAAGCTATGAACTGCACAGTACGATCTCCATTGGCTCAGCAATCTAGTGTCCACCTACTATGATTTCTTCTGTGATACAATAAACTGCCTGAGAAAATCATTAATTTCTTTGTAAAGTAATTTTGCTGCATGTCTTCATATATTTGTTGTTCACTTTATCATATTTCACATAGTTAATCAGACTTACTGTCTCACTAACGTAAGGCTGCATTATGCATGTTTAGTGTAGATTCAAATTTATCAAAGGTATTTATTGTTACTGTCATATCTACTCTTGTAATTGTTACTTGTTGTCAAGCATTGATTGCTTAATCTCGTTGTCATTACAGTGTTTAGGACTACGTGAATTCTCATAAATCGCGTTCTTCAATATCAATAAACACTGTAATTATTCGCTTTTATCACATTTTTATGTTTCGAACTATTTATTCATGTGGTAGTATACTGACAGCAACAAACTATATCAGCATGGTTGTACTTTAGTCTTATTTAATTGCTGCCCACCCACCATGTTGTTATTGTTCATCTTATTAAGTCAAATGTAGTATTATATTTGTATTCGATGTAACTTGACGTATGCTGTTTGTAAATAAAAAAATAAATAAATAAAAAGAGCAATGCAGCACAGAAGCACAGTAATATCTTATACAGATATTACTAAGCAGATACAAAAACTGCAGATACAAAATTACTGTACAGATATTAAAATAAAGTACTTTTTAATTATGGGATATCTGGTGATAAAAGTTGATATTCTTTAGAAAGAAATTGGATAAAACCAGAAATTTTTCAATTTTTTATTTTGAAATTTAGTTTTTAAAAACCTGTAATATTTTGAGAACCAAAACAGATAATCAAAAACGTATTGTGGCGTCTTGTTCTACGCAAAAAATCACTTTGAAATGATGGGTCACAACCCTACCTTTACTTAAAAAAAAAATTGTTTCATTCCCAATATGGTGGATTCAAGATGGCGGTCAAAAAGTGAACCATATAAAAAAATAGTATAAACTAATCAAAGATATTTGGTGGTGGTTGGGAGTCAATATCTTAAGAAATGAGGAAAAAATTAGGGGGGGCATTAAAAACTCACCCTGTATGTTAGCCACATTATACATTCATTCGGCTATATTGACAGCAGATAAATTAGCTGGGGGTGCTAGAATTGTTTATATTAGTGATGAGGTATCCAACGTTGCTGATACGATGTTTCATGATTTATTTGGACTATTAATTAATTAATGATGCTTACAAATGCATCAGCCCCTATTTTTCAGTAGGCCTACCTCATCTGCTTAATCACAATACTCAAACTCACCTTTCAGTCGTGCTCGACTCATTGCTCACATTAAAATAAAATACACACCTTAGAGTGCGTCTGTGTTTCAACAAATGTAATATAATGTAATGCAATGAAAGTTCGGTGATGCACAATTGATTGTTTTAAATATTTAATACGAATTTCAGACCAAACGAAACGTAAATAAACGGTATCAGATAACTGACACATACTTTCTCCCAACAATATAAGAACATGTGTTTAACAATGTAAGAACAGAAGCTTTAAACATTAATGTCTAGATGACTCTGTCGGATAGCTACCAGCTGAGCAGCGCGAGCTTGACCCTACGCGCATCTGTGACTTTTAACAACGTACTGCGTTTACAGCTAAACGAAAAATTGCATTTTCTCCTCAACCACTTGACGTAGAGCAATAATTTAAAGTACTGGATTATTTAGTTTTTTGAGCTTGATTTAATGGTGACAAGTAAAATTTATTTTGAGGCAACAGCTATTTTGAAAATCCAAAAAATTGATTTTTTAAACACTTTTTACTCTATAACTTTTGAACGCGCATTTTCTCGGAGATGCGGGTGGTGTCATTTTATCCACCATTTTAAGCTTAATAAACCACAAAATCTTAATCAAAATCGTTAGAGCCGTTTTTGAGAAATTTTGATTTTTGACGATTTTTGAGGGTTTTTGGGGGTAAAATACCCTTAAAAATCAAAAATTCAAAAAAATGAAAAAAACGCCTGGAATTATCGTGGATTTGGACCTATATACCAAATTTCATTAAAATCGGACCATTAGGGCATTCTCTAGCTCTGTTTACATCCTGACACACACACACACACACACACACACACACACACACACAGACACACAGACATCACTCCGAAAACCACTTTTTTGGACTCAGGGGGAACCATAATGGATAAATCCACCAACAACTCAAATTCGAAAATTTTGACGAAAACAATACTTTCTCCATATACTATGGTATAGGGGGAGAAAGTAAAAACACAATGCATCACTGCCTACTATATTCCATGAATTTGAATTAACCTACTCAATATGTAGGTCTATGCGGAATTCAATTGTCATAATTTATTTTTAACAAAGTGTTACAAGAACAACCATTTGTTTATCTGAAAAAAATGATTTTCTAGTCACCCGATAAGCTGTGTGAAAACCTTTAAAGGGATCGGAAATACCACTCGCCCTACCTATCGGAGCTGCCGTGAACTAGACTCGGCCTTTAGCTTGGCGGTTACTCCGCGTGAGCGCAGCACCAGCCCAACAGCTGATCAATACTGGAAACAGCTGACCCGTACCACAGTTGACATGCGATTTGAAATGGAAGAAAACTCTGCGATCTCAATGAGCAATAATATTTGTCTGGCCTAGAAAACTACTACAAAGCTGTCTAACTGTTTTAATTCAAGCTCTTAATGGAGTCTTACTGAATAAATACAAAATATCAATCCAACACTGTAGTTCGAAATTTAAACAAAATTTAGAACTTATCGTTTGGTTTTTTTATAATTTGAAGGGGAAAACGCAGAATAGAGTCCTGTTAAATTACTCTAAACATTTTAAATAACAATAACTTTACCAATTTAATTCTGCCTTAATTGATTATGATACAGTGTTTATAGAGAATCGGGATCCCTTTTGAATGTATTTTTCGTCGGTACACTTAGGTACCTTTGAGACGGATTTAGACAACTCTTCACAGCCGTAATACTGATCTAACCTTCATTTTTAATTTTTGTAAAATTGAGTATAGGGATAGACTACTTTGCATTTTGAAGTCGCTTATAAACAAAAAATACCATTAGTTTAGTTTCACATGTAATGTATATTTGTACATGTGTGTATCCGTGGTAGTGATAACTTTTGAAAAGGACTTCAGGTTTTTATGAAATTTGGTATGTAGGTGTAGTACTAGTTCTATTTTAATAGAGGAAAGAATTTTCTCTTGACATGAGTCGAAAATTATCCATTTAGTTACTCGATTCCGTTTTTTACACTAATTAATTTTTATTTTTGCAACGGAATATTATATGAAGTTCATATTTTCGTGAAGTGATTTTTGTTAAAGCACCGATGTTTATTTTCAGGAAAATAAACATTTCTTCCAATGTGTATTTTCAAAATGGCGGCAATTTTAAATTGTTTAACTTAAATATCAAATTAAATCAAATATATATATTGTCATAAGACTTTATAAATGCCATTGACAATAAGTCCCAAACAAAACTGAATACAATTATGCTTAAAAATATGTACAGGATCGACAGAGATCAGTTTACAGTATATGAATATTAAAAGTAAAAAGAAAAATCATCTTTGAAGAAGTCTCGCTCACTGCAGTACTCTTTCTTTATAAGGAACTGTATCATTCTGCCTCTAAATTTTACTGAATCTGAATCATGTTTTAGATTTGCAGGTAAGTGGTTGTAAAGTTTAATGGCGGAAAAATGAATTTGATTTTCAAAAATGGTTGTTTTATGGCGATGAACGGCTATTGAATTTTGGTGGCGAGAATTAGGTCTATAACAAGAATCTTGATCTTTGAAGATAAACTTGTCCCAGTTGTTTGTCAAAAAAATTAGACACTTTAATATATAAAAATACTCCCTTTTTCAGCAGAACTGCGTACTCAGCGAACTTCCATTTATTTTCAGATTTTTTACTTTCCACATAAAATAACCATAGGAATGAGAATTTGAATTCAGGTTTGCTGCCATGGGTTATTGTTAGAAAATGAAGGTTAATCTCCAACTGGTGAAGGTAAACACAAAAATAGTATACAATCTGGCACTTTTGTATCGGGTGAGCATGTAGGTTTGCCGCCATATGGGTTTTGTAAGCAAGTATAAGTTACACCCTATCTAAATAATGTAATTTACATACCAAATTTAATTGAGTTGTGTTAATAAATAAGCAAGATACATTGTTTTGTTGATTTCCCATAAGAATAACGTGAGAAATACATTTTTGGATATACTCCGTTACCAGTTATGTTATGATAAATTAAAAAAAAAAAACTAAATGGTTTTTTCAAGCTCTTTTAAATTGTTTCAGATAAAATTGTTGAAATTAAGAAAAAATTAAGGTCGAAAAATGCCAAAAACTCTTTACGACCCTTTTAAAACCCCATTAAACCTCGTTACCATAATCCGATCATGCTGGACCATCATATGCTACCTCATAAAAATAGACCTGGTCATACACCTCCAAACCAAATTTCACCAAATTCGGACCTTCCTTTCAAAAGTTATCAGTACCAAGGACATTGAGGGCGGAAAATCTGCTTGTGCCTCTATGTTTTGGCACCCCAAATGGCAACACCATAAGTCATATGAGGTAGAATGACACCATGTTGAACCGACATAAGGAAATCTTTGCTAGCAAAGGGCAAAACGGTGAAGAAAAAATTCCACTGCTTAACTCACTACTCACTTTTTCAATGTGGGATGCAAATTTGATATCAGAATCCATAACCAGTCCCAAAAAGTTAGACTTCTGACAATATTCTATCTCATTTTCCCCAATCATTATAACTGATTTTGAAAACAATTGATTTGGGAGCCTCAACTGAAAATCTATTAATGGAGACTTTTTTGTGTTATCAAGAAGATTACTTCCACTAAACCACTGAATCAGCATATTACATTTGATGAATGAATATATTTAAAAGGAGGTTCGGCACTTATTGGAAACACTTAAGGAAGTATTGTCAACAAATAGACGCAAATCAATTTCAGGACCGCTATGAGCGAGCAACGTCATTGATGAAACATAAACATAAAACATACCTCATGAACGGTAAATTTTACAAACGTTTTATACGAGACAAAAAAGCTGACACATTAAATTATTTAAATAAGGATACTAAGTCTGTAGGGATCTATTGGATATCAGTATGTAAGGCAACCATAATTTACGGGATCCATTATATGTAAGGCAACATATAATGGATTTATTGTTATTTGTATGCAGAAAAAAGTTGATTGAGCATTAAATCCAATGAAAATTCATGATACCTTAAGAGAAAAATCGAGATAACTCGGTTATTTGTTATTGGATCCTTGGAAACTTGATACCATTGGATATATAAGTTTAAGTTGAAAAATATCTGCTATTTTTGAAAATACACGTAGAAAAAAAACAAATTTTTTCCTGTAAAGGAACACTGGGGTGATAGATATTCATGACAAACATGCACTTCATATATTGATCCGTTAGGGAAATAAATATTATAATAGTTGTAAAACGGTGGATAGCGACTACACAAAGTATTTTAGACGTATGTCAAGAGAACGTTTTCTTTTCAAATTGACAAGTTTTATTAGTTACTGAGGTTTGTGAAATTTTTTACTGAAAACCTGTATAAACATTTGATATTATACTAAAACTTCAAACAAGTTGTTTTTTTTTTTTATTTATGTAACATCTTTTCAAAGGAAGTATATTATATTAATTTTTAAATATTACCTCCAAATTTTAATAATATTTTTTTTACTATTGAACATCTAATAAAACTTATGAGAAATTTGGAGATAGGCTAGTAGAGACATTAATAAAAATAAGTTGTACAAGGTAGGTTCAGATAAAACAATTTGTACATTAAATGGTAACCGGGTTTAAGAAGTTTGGAAATGTTAATGCAATGTTGGAGCAAAAGCTCCGCAGTACTGTAATTTGGTTTTCATACAATCAACGTTCGTTGCTGAGGTATTTACAAGTTTTTGCTCATCAAGAGACAAAACTACAAATACTTTGGTTCCAAACCGTTACCCTTCTTACGGGCTTTAGATCCATAGTTACGTATTTATTAGGTTTAAAAATTAAAGTATTAAATATAGTTAATTTAAAACTATTTAGAAATTTTGAATGCAATAATTCTTTAATAAATCTTAATAAATTATTTATTTTAATATTTAAAAAAGCCTACATTTTTGTAACTCTCAAAAAATAAACCAAAAGCTTGTTAATAGAGACAATAATTATCTGCAACAACATGTAAAGTAACATAATAAATATAAAATGAAAATACCTTGAACCAATTACATGTTTCGGTTAAAAACGTTAACTAATTCACACCTACTTACAAACATTTTACTGTCACAAAAAGGTCTAGAAATAAAAATATGTTTTAAAGCATAAGACCGACCAACGCCAACTACTGCATTTAAAAATGTCAAAGCCTCAAAATCCAATGTCGTCGAGGTATTTTTGCATTTTTTTGCTACTAAAAGCTATAGATAATTATATTTTGGTAACCGATTAAAGTTCTCTTCAACTTTTAAACTCTTTGAGTAGTCTTAGCACTCATAAGTGGGATTTAACATCTGAAGTGGAATTACTATTGAATGATAATTCCTGATACCGCCCACAGCCTAGCACGAAAATAGATGCTAATGAGTTTGGATAAGATTATTTTGTATTTATATTGAAGATTTAAATTCAAACTTCAGGTTTCTTAATGTTAAATTTTGACAAACTTTTAACCGCATAACGCCAATACATTTTGCAAGTATTGATAAGTGAAAAATCATTGTGCTTATTATTGTGTTAGTCACTAACACCAACAAATTGGTTTTAATATATTTTCAGTAGAATATTTAATCGTAATTTTTTCTTTTGAATATTTATTTAATATTAACTATGCATAATCGATTAACCCTAACTGAAAGGCTCATGTTAAAAGAATTTACCGAATGGCATCTCTAAAATAGCCTTGGATGTAAATCAGTTAACAAACACCATTTAAACATGCTAACAAAACACGATAATGGGATTTGAAAAGACTTCACCGAACAGCTGTCGGGTTCCAAACAAAGGAGGTAATTTAAGTAATTGCCCTTCATGAATGGTGCTTGGCTGTTTTTGAAGGCCCAATTAATTACATAATGAGCTTAGGTTAAAATCTCGCTAACCGAAAATGGCGCGAGCATAGAGGGTGTTTATTTAGGACTCAAAGTTTTCTGAGTTTTCTCTAAGGAAAAAATAACGGCAATATGCAATTATTAACCTCTGCAACCCTTTTCTGTGTCAAAATCAAAATTATATATTTAAATAACTTTCATAAAGATTCTCGTACGGGACCTCGTAGCATATTCCTAACTTAAATTATCAATTTATATTTCATAACATGATCTACCAAAGAGGTGCCGAGTTTCAAAATACAAAATAGTTAAAGACACTGTTCAATACACTGTTAATACACTGTTTAACCCATTTTCCGTTGTATCTGTATTATGTTTTACGTTCGAGGATTTTTACCCAAAACGAGGCATGGAGGGTTTTTCATTGGTAGGCCTAAAACTATTGTTACTATTCAAGGTTGCAGAACTGCTTTCTCCAATCAGGTTTGAACCAAAACATAAGATGAATCTAAATTTGTCCATATGATTTAACATTGACATTTAAATGTATTAGTTTAAACTGAGTTGAGGGAAGCGGTACTCAGTATTATACATTTCATGAAAAGAAAAAGAAAAGAATTGCATCATCTTATGAAGTCTTCGTTTTTATTTACACTCTTTGAGTAGTTTTATGTTTACAGAACTGCAAAGGTATAATCACTACAAATTAATGTGTTTGACAATAGAAATAATTTCTAACCCAATTGTAAAAATTAGATCGAGCGTAGATGAAAATAAAAACGAATCACAACTGACAAAATCGCTCCATAAGAGTAATAGAAATCAGCTGCCAGCAGTAAAAATTTCGAGGCCCTAAATTTTGTATTATTTAGTATAAAGCTATAATATTCAATTCATGAAATAATTTAAATAATTTGTTAAAATAAACTACCTAGTGCGCACAGCCCCCGTGCAAAGGACGGGTAAACAACAAGTATTGTAATATAATCAAACTAATGTACAAGGTGACCAAAATTTAGCAATTAAGTTTAAATCGATTTTCCAAGTTCGGAGGGTGTAGGCGGTAGAATTTCCACTGACAAATAAACACGTAGGTCTATTTGAACCGGGTCATCTGCCTGTCCACCGTGCCTAGGAGTTGTGGGTGGATTCCCGGAATTGACGAGTTTGTATGTTTTGACGGAACCGATTTTCTACCTGTTTTAGAGATTTGTATCTTTCGGCCGACCATCCAAACATTGGAAAATTTGTGTCCAGTCTTTTTCTCAGGTCGTTTACTGCGCATAAGAAAATAGATAGGCCTAAATTCATTCCTAGGAGTCTGCAGTATACCTGCCACCTTTGATTTTTATTCCCTTAAGATAATGTTAAATTTCAAACATTCGTTAGTCTTTAATATTGTTCGAAAAAGATGAATCTATGTCATTGTAAAAGGAATTGTTATACCTAGGGCCCTAAGAAAACAAAAGTTATTTACATTGGTTGTTTGATTAATAAACAAAAAAGTATTCTCAACATTTTTATTTGAAAATGGACACGCGTTCTTTCAGTAGTTTAATCTCATTAATCGCTCTGTAATCGTGATTTTTATTTAACAGGTCCCTATATATTAAAATTTCCTTTAATATGACATGACGATGAATCTTTTTCCTCCGCCTACTATCTAAAGCCGTATTTTACTCCTTGGAATAGAGTAGTAAAGTACTAATTTCTATCCCATGTGACTTGAATACTTAATCTTTCTACCTAGGGAAAACTCGAGTTTTTTCGTACCACGGGGCTAAATTTAGTTACATAAGAATAACATTAAAAGAGAGATTAAAAAGAACATGAGCCACAGTCAGCTGTTACTTGTATTTGTTTCGTTACTCATTGTTGACTAATAGCAGCTGTAGCTGCTGCTCACCCACTGCTGACCATTCAGTCAGCAGTGGGTGAGCAGCATCTCTAGTATTAGAGATGGCCGTGGCAGTGTAGGTGTTTGTTTACTTTTGCTTGGGTAGGCTATTAACCTAAGAAGTCCAAAACATAAGTGTAAAACTTTTGACTAGGCTTAAATTATATTTTGTTTTTTTCGTGTTCTTCAATATTGATATGGCCTACCTTGTGTGTTTTTTATGTTGATGTGACAGATCCAGCTTGACGGAGCAAGGGATCATACGAAGGTAAAGTTAAATTATCTACGGTAGGCCTATTAGACCTAAATTTTATTCGTGTAGGTGGAGGAAAAATGTTGTGTGCATCAAGGGACTAAAGTATTTTTCTCCCTCAGGGAAATTGTCGCCCTCGGCTTCGCCTTCGGGCGACAACACTTTCCCTTCAGGGAGAAAACATTGTACTTTAGTCCCTAGAAGCACAAATAACTATTTCGACCAATATTAAAGGCGTAGCGGATGGTTGAAATTTAATAATAGTCGTATGGGAATAAAAATAAAAATACAAAGCGGCCGGTACTGCAGACTCGTTAACTGTTTATGTGGCTGATAATACAAACGCGCTGTCGTTTTTATACATAAGCCAAGTATTGTTCCATGGTTGAACTGTGAAAGCAAATTTATAGAAAAATTAAAATATGGCAGAAATTATAGAAATGAAAGAAATAGCCTACTGAAGAAACCGTAGTGTTAAACAAAAATATATTAAAAATTAGAAAACCAAGAAATACTTCTTGTACAGAAGAAAACTGAACAAAATTACAGATTATTTTTATAATTTGAACCATAATAATTGTTTGTTGATAATTTTTTTATGTGCGTTGCACACATATTCACAACAGTTATCCTCATGTCTGACAACACAATATGGAGGGTAAATCTAAATATAGCTTTGAGTTTGGAGACGGTTTGGGTTTAGGGTTATTAATGGTCTTGTTTGTAATACTGCACTTCTGCTACAGAGCCGGTGCTACATGCCTAATGGTGTGTTAGCAATACAATATGACCAATGGTCGTTCCTCTTCATGAAACACCTTACGTAAATGTTCGATTTAAAAATCGGAGAATGTCGACGTTAAATAGAAAATTTTAGGTTAGACACGTAGTAAACATTGAGAGTAAGGAAGGGAACGCTTCAGGTTTTAACTGTTTCCTCATCGAGAAAACTATAAACACTAACGTTGCAAAAGACTTTAAAAATTATATTTTATAAATGGGTTTGGTAATGGACCAGCATTTTAAAGGAAAATAGTGAAATTACTTATTTTTTATTTCACTAACTATAACCTAATCAAGAACGAAGTTTCCAGTAGTCTATTTAAAAGAGTTTTACGTAGTCCATCTTACTACTTCTGTATAGTTTTAAAAGAAATTTGAACTGACAAACCAAAAGGAGTGGCAATAGACGATAGATCATAGTAAAAAAATTTTATTTCCTTTTTTTAATAATAACATTACAGTCAGATGTTACAATTAAATGGTTCAAGTTTTGTATTGAAAAGATTCATCCAGAGTGTCTAGTGGGCGGAGCTCATCCTGAGTTCATCTGCGCAGTTGACGCCTTTCTGTTCTTGCTTCGCAGTTTAGGCGTAGGCAGATATAATGTGTTCTACCAATGTATGACGGTTTCTTCTCGAAGGGAGTCATATGATGAGTGGGCAGGTCGAACATAGCTGGGTCCCTGATTTGTTTACTGGTGACCTTAATTTATCCTCGAAAATTTCTCATGTGCAAAACAGCTTTCATTCTTTAGAGAGAAAAACAGTAAGAAATTTCAGTATTTTGAAGGTCTCTCAACAACTAATAATGACGTACCCGGCGTTGGCGGGACGGCATCAACGCGACGCGTTTGCCGCCACGTATGATATGGGCTTTTTCCGGCGCTATCTCGACGCTATCAACGCGTTATTAGCGCTTCTATGACATTGTCCTTAACTGTCGAGTCTTTGCAAGCCCCAGAGTTCTTATTGCTCTCCTTTGTAGTCCGAGGACTCTTTTTCAGGATAGAGTTGAATGCACCACCCCAAACTACTAGTGCGTATCTGACGTAATTCGTTTTATTGCAAAGAGCTTACTGATGATTTTTTACAGAGAATGTCTATGTACGGAGTCAGGATAAGTAATTTTTTAGTGCCATTCCTAAAAATCTGGTACTTTAGGAGCGTCATAGGCTTTCCATACAAAAGGTACCTGAGATATCTGTGTCGGGTTCACTGCAAAGTTGTTGTCGTGGCGGTATTACTGAGCCTTACATAGCAATTATTGCCAGTTTGTCAGTTGTTGGTTCTTTCGGTACCAACGTGATGTCGTCGGTTTGTGTGTTTAAATATTAAAAAAAGTGCAAGGTTACAAAGTTTAATATGTAAAGCTTGGCAAACAACAAAAGTAATAAGTTACGTACATTAAATTTCTAAAATTGGTCACCCATCTCTATCATGAACCCATCTCTATCAAAGATACAATTAGTTATTTTTCCATTTAAACGAACTCAATATTTAATGATTTAAAAATGATAAATTACCTCTAGGCCTCATAAAGGGACAATTCTCAGATATTATTGTGTATTAATGTTTCATGCTGAATCATTTGAAGATAGACTTGAGACAAAAATATTTGGATTTGAAATCTCGATGTTTTCTTTCTTATATTAAAGAGCTCATTGTGTGGAGAAAAAACAATAATAATTGCTAATTGTATTAAAGAAAAACATATTTATAAGTAAAAATGTAAACTTTACGATACGTACATAATTATATTATTTACTCCTTATTTTCTCGTAACCGCGCGCGACAGAAAACTACGTTTTGCTATCCTCCATAAATTAGCTCCTATTTTGATAAGCGACTTGTTCATTGACCTGGTTATCACTGCTGATAAGTTGTCATACGAACTATACTGATAGAGGGTCTTATGCGTACTCCATCTCCAATGTAGTATTTGAATGGGCTTCAGTGTAATGTAATTTTAAGATGAGATATTCATTCATGAAGTTCACTGCAAATAACAACATCACTGATGATTAAATTATTGCAGTGTCCGTAAAACTTAGTAGAATACTGTTAAAACATTTTCTGAAAAATATTAATTTGTTGCTTAATTTACTACTTTTAACATACTTTACTTTAATCTCCATTAAAAATGGAATACAATATGCAATCTAAAAACAGATTTAGCCTATCTCTAAGAAATGGAATGAGCTAGATATAAATTTTATTCAAAATGAAAAAAAAAATAGCCAAATAATAATTTCTATCTAATTGTTCGTGCTTTGCTAAGGAAATATCAGGAATAATAGATATTCAGCTTACTGTACTTCAATTTCAGATAAACCTCAAATGGAAAGATATTCGTAGGCCTACTTTTGGATTGCTTATTGGTTAATATATAATTGGGATATATATTATTTTTCATAAAAAAGACAAACATCCTATAAGCCCCAGGACGGGGTAAACGGTGTAAAAACGGGGTAAATATAATAATCTACTGCGCACACAACTTGAAAAGGGTTTCCCTTTGTTGTTTGGTCACAGTGCACAGAATAAATTACGAGGATAAGTTTCCATTACTTAATAATAATATAAAATAAACAATACATCCGTCGCAGCAGACCTGCGTACTCAGCGAATTTCCAATGGAATTTCAGATTATTTACTTTCCCGATAAAACACCATAGGATCGAGTATGTAGGTTTTCTGCCATTAGGTGTTATTAGAAAATCTAAGTTAATCAATATTTGTTGAATGTAGACACAAAATTGTATCAAACTCTGGCAATTTTTTATTTTCCCCATAAACCCCATGGGGGTGAGTATGTAGGTTTGCCGCCATATGGGTTTTGTAATCAAGTATAAGTTAAACCTTATACTTGTATATATATATATATATATATATATATATATATATATATATATATATATATATATATATATATATATATATATATATATATATATAGATAATGTACATACCAAATTTGATTAAGTTATGTCAATAAATAAACAAAATATAGGGTTTTCTTGATTTCCCATAAGAATAACATGGAAAACACATTTTTGGATTTGCCCCGTAACCAGTTATGCTATGATAAAAGTTCAAAATACCAAATTGTTTTTTTTAAGCTCTTTTAAATGCTTTCAGTTAAAATTGATGAATTTAAAAAATTAAGGTCCAAAAAGGCCAAACCCCCATTTTTGACCCCTTTGAAACCTCATAAAACCCCGTTGCCATAAATTCATGAAAATAGACCTGGTCTTACACCTCCATACCAAATTTCATCAAAATCGGAGGTCCCCTTCAAAAGTTATCAGTACCACGGACACACACAACAGTAAAGTGGTCCCGGGCTTAGGTGTTACCATGGCTACTACCGTAATGTATTCCCTATAGGGAAATTCGCTAATAAATAAAAGCCAACATAAAAGCCTCATTCATTCCGAACACAGGAAGCCGTATTAGAAAATTAGGTAATGAAAACAAAAGTAAACGCTTATCACAACTGAGACATTAAATTTTGTTTAACCGAGTAAATTTTAGTCTTTCATAAGAAATGCATTGACCCAAATCTTTGTAGGGTTGTAGGGTGTAACTCTAAGGGCAATTGTACATTTAAATGAGATTCTCCAAATCTATTCATTATTCCCATTAATTTGAGATATCTATTCTATATACATAATACGTGATGCCCTTTTTTTGTTAACACTACTCCTCCCTTATTCCTGGACCAATTTTAACGTTTGAGGTGTCAAAAGAATGGTCTCAGTTCGTAGTTTTGCAATAAGGTTTTAGATTTTTTATATTTTAATTCTGAAGCTCACGGGAAGAACTTAAAGTTCGTTTTTTGTCCATAAGATTAACATGGGGAACAATTGTTATTAAATTACAAAATAAAACAGCTGTTGCTGATATTAAAAAACAAACAAACACATGTTATGTTAAAAGCTAGCTGAATAGAAGCAGTTGAACTACTGGTACTGAAATATTAACACAATTCCGCACAAAATATAAGGAGTGTCTATTGTGTGGAACAAATTGTGTGTTTTACCTCTTACCTTAAAATGTAGCAGGTAGATTTTGCTTGAACTTTGTAATTACGCGTATTTCAATACAAAAATAAGTTTAGTAACTTAACCCCAGAAAAATTCATTTACCTGCAAAAAAAAAACAAGTTTGAAAATTGAATTTTTTCCCGTCATTCTTATCAGATTGGTATTGAAACAAAAACGAAAATTAAAACACTAAATGTTTGCACATCGGTTTTAAAATGCCAATAACTAGGGAAAGAGATAGTTGGTTGTTGGTCTAAATTTAATAATAACCTGTTTACTGTGATACTGTTACAAATTTCATACAGAATGTATGCAGAACATATTAAAACACCTGAGCCAACATTTAAAAGTGTTTTCCTCCGGTATAGATAAATGAATAAATTTAACATCCTAATCTACATCCTATTAACATCCTATTTTTACATAACATCCTTATTGCAAAAATTGTTTATATAAAGATAAATTTTATCCAAAATATAAATGCCACATCAAACCAAAATAGACCACATCAACAAAGATTTAGATTTTCTTAATTTTTGTGATTTCTTTATTTAAATTATGTAATGCCATGGATATTTAAAGAGGTTTTAGATCGTTACAAATAGTAATAATATTGTGGACTAATTCACTAAGTTGACTACTAATTCATACAGTACTAGACTACGAAAACAGTCACAGTGAGTGCTGCATAGCTCATATAGGACCGGGGAGTTGTAATTAAATATTGATTTTCCTTTTGTCGTCATTTATGTTTCTTGTGTGATGAACTGTCTATATCCAACATCTGTGAATTTATTCTAAATTTTATAGGAGTTTTTAGGCAGAGGCTCTAGGACAAAGCGGCATAAGTACCATCACGTTTGCCTAGCCAAATTGGACCTAAAAGAACAACTACCATGAAAAAAAAAACACTATCACATTGGGAATTTGGAGAGTTATAGTGATGATGATCGATTGATAAAATAACAATAAAGTGTAAACTGATTTTCACTAGAATTTAATTTTTATTTAAAGAAACTCGGCAAATTATCTTGCAGCAAGGTTAACACGAATCCTCCCTGATTTCTGGGCCAAATTTAACGTTTAAGGTGTCAGTAAATTCGCCTAGGTTTGTAGTTTTTTTTTCAAAAGGTTTTAGATTTTTTATACTTCATTCTGAAGGGTACGGGAAGCCCTTATAGTTGGTTTTTTGTCAAAAAGATGAATTTGGGGAATAATTTGCATTGAATTTTTAAATAAAAACGCTGCTGTTAGTAAAGCAGACAACACGTATTAAAAGACAAATAGAATAAATTATCTGAAAAGTCAACACAATTCCATACTATTATATGAGGAGTGTCTAATGTGATATTGCACATGTAGCGAATAGCTTTAGCTTGAACTTTGGATTCATGCGTATTTGGACACACAAAAATTAGTAACAGCCTACAAACCAGCGAAAATTCCATCTCATGTCTAAAAACACATTTGAAAATAAAAATTATTTTAACATAGGTCTTATTGGTTGCCATATTGGTATCAAAACAACAACAAAAAGTATAACCTACAAAAATTTAAGCAAAGCTCTAAATTTGGGCATGAGATTTTAAACAGCTGTAAACTATTAAACGTAATGTTTTTTTGTCTAAATTAAAAAATTTGTTCATTGTTATACTATAACAAAAGTGAATAGAAATTTAAATTTGTTGAACATTTTTGCACGTATTAAAACACCTGTTAAAGTTGAAAAAATGTACATGCTTTTTTACCGTCAGTATATACTGTATAGTAAGCTTACAAAAATGTTTTTGTTAAGATGAATTTGGAACAAAAAGGGCAACCACAAAATTGAAACACTAATCACAGTATAAGTTGGAAAATAAGTGATAAACATTGATTGATCAAACGCTGACAATATATAAATTTATCCACAGTAAATTTTAATTAAAATTTTATTAAAAAACTAAGTAAATTACCATGAAACAAGGTTTGATCACCAAGCACTCTGAAGTATGCAGCGCATTGCGCTGCACAGGTAGGCTACCCCTAGTAAATCATGAATATTTGTTAGGTGACTGAGAACTCAGCGTTACATTAGTGTACAGGATTAGTTTCCAATAATAAATGTATTGACCCAAAACGTTGAAGTGTTGTAGGGTGTAATCCTTAAAGCTATCATGCATTGAGGGGAGATTCTGCAAATTTACTTAGCATTCCTTTTAATTTGACACATAAATCATGAAGATTGGTTTGGTAGTTGCTTTGAACGTAGCGTCTTTATACATATAGGATTATTTGGCAGTATAATTCAATTTGCTCATTTTCACAACGTAACAAACTACGGCATGGCTTTTCAGTACGAAAAAGTTTTTTTTTTATATTTGATAATACTTAAACGTGATTGTAAAATTTATTTGTAGGTTAATTGTATTCCAGTTTAATACAGGAAAAATTTTTTTTACGAGGGACATAAATTGTGACGTTAAATTATTAGTGTAGTAAAATTAAGCCAAAATATGGCTGGAAAATGAAATAATTTTTGGACAGCGAATTTTTGCTGAAATGTGTTCTATACCATCCCCTGACCTCCCTCAGAAAAGTCCCCTGAAATCCCCAGTGGGCAACATGCCTAAAAATGATGGGATGGCCCGCGTGGAGTCAGAAATAAATCTTTCTTCGACCAATGGGTTTATGTACATCAAATTAAAGCTCTTAAGTAGTAGAATTTAATGCCGCAAACCCCATCTCAAAAGGTTGCCTGAGTCGAAAACGGCAGCCTGTCAAACTTTGAATAAAAATCAAATTTTAACCTAAACGCTTAAAAATGTAATAATTTTCGAAATACTTGACCTTTCGAGGTGCGGTTTGCGGCAAACGTTTGCTTTTACAATTACCTTTGAAAATGCGGATAGCTAGTCTTATGCTTATCATAATACCCTTGAACCACCCTCCACATGGACGTCCCAAAGAGGAAGTTTAAAAAAAAATTTCTTAGACCATAGCCATCCTATACATAATTTTAAAGGTCTTAGTAAGGAGAGTACATAGCCGAAAACCAGACCTCAAAAGGTCAAATATGTCGGAAGTTATTGTATTTCAAAGTTTTGATAGTATTATTTTATTCTAAACTTTGAACGCCTACCATTTCATTCCCAACAGTTATATTGAGGTCGGGTTTACGGCATTGTATTCTACATTTGAAGACCCTTAATGTGATATATATAAACCTTCTGGAATGTATTTAAATTTAATATGCTTAATATCAAATTTTAATGTAACTCCTTATGGGCCAACCCCTCATTTTTAAGTGTGATCCCCATATGGGATTTCTGGGGACTTTTTGGAGGAAGGTCAGGGGACGCCATAGAATACATTTCAAAAGAAATTGGCTTTCCAAAAATTATTTCATTTTCCCCGACTAATTTTACTACACTATATATTTTATGCCATCGTAAACTGTGATCAGACATTTTATATTATTGTTTGTCTTTGCTATTGTCATTATACGACTCTTTTAAGCAATGTTGTACTCCTGACTAATGATATTACCAATCATTATTTATAATATTATATTTTAAACAAGGACTACAAGGATTAAACAAGGATTTAAACAAGGATTAGATAAAGTCTTTCTAATTTAAATGAGATTTATTCAACAAAAACCGTGATGACAGCAAGGAGATAAAAATCAATGCGTTTTGGGCAGCTAAATGAGGCAGCTTTTGATTTATCGATTTGAAATGAACGTAATTTGTGTTTTATCACGGGTACAAGAGGCTGTAGCTGGAAACAATGCCCGAATGATAAACAAAGAGGTTAAATTGCCCATAACGTATAATTAAAATGACTTAACAACCATACCAATGTGAAATGAATTGCTTACCAATATCGAAATGGCATAATCTACTCTTTAAAACATTATGAGGTCATAAATATTGTTCACTATCGAAAGAAAGACAAAAGAACACAAAGACACTAATACCACTAACAAAAGAAACGAAAAACTCCGATCCACAACGTTGAGGTACCATTTCCACGTATTACCGTTATCCGACTAAATATCTTTACAGGCACGATGAAATACACCGAATAAGCAAGATAAAGACTTGTTATCAACAGTATTGTTATCTGTACGTTCAATTGTTGTGATTACGTGCTTAAAATATGTTTTGCTTTGATAGCAGTGCTGTTGGAGGTAGGATATCTTAATTGGATTACGTTGTTTGTTTTAAGACTGCCAGAATACTTTGTTTTCTACCTTTCAAACATCCACTTGGAGTGTCCAATCGTATTACATTACTACTGCAATTTGATTTTGTTTTAAAATCAACGTTATGAGAATATGCATGTAATCTCATCATCCACAATTACAAAAAAAAAAAAAAAAAAAAAAAAAAAAAAAAAAAAAAAAAAACAAATTCATATTTGTCAAAATATAAAAAATAATAAGGAAAAAATTAAGGAATAGCGTAAACATAAAATTGAAATAAACCACACAAAAAAACAGAAAAATTAAAATCAAACACAAAATTTTATTTGAGGTCCCGGAAAAAATGTGTTAAAATGTTATCATAAGAATGCGGTAAAGTTCTATGAATTTTGTTAGTTTTCTATTTTACACATTCCTTGTTCGTAAAGAACCAAGGTCAGCATGAAGTGAATCAGTCACATTAAGATGATAATAAAATTTACCATTTCAAGTAATTTTATTGGACTACTATCTGAGAAGACTTTGTAGTACAGTATTCTATTTTTCGGTAACTAGGATTCGAATTGTATAAAACTGATGATATTCTTAAATAATATTTTTAATTGTAAGCAAAATATTGTGAGGTCTGAAAAAAACTGTGGTAGGAAATCACTTTTACTTTAATATTCAAAAGAACATAGGCCTAATAGTCATCAACAGTATAAATAGTGTAGTCCTAAAAACATAAATTACAAGCAACAAATTACATATGAATTACTACTTTTTATAGCGGGAAATTGAAAACGTCTTACCACTTTAACGTCTTATACACTTAACCTTAATGTTTAAATATTTACATAAAAACAGGAAAATCGTTTGTTTATACTGAAATGATGGCAAGTCGCTTTAATTAAAATGCCTATAATGTTTCAGGCTTATCAGGTTTAAATGCAGTTTAGCAGAAGCACTGAGCTTAAAAGGCATTTTAGGTAATCAATCATCCCTGGTCGGTAAATGTTGTTTTAGCGAGGTAAATTACATTTTGATTCTCGTTTTAGTGAGGAAAAGGTTTTACGTTCATCAAACCAATTTAGTTTTATTACCGTTTTGTGCCAGGTAACGATATTTATTTTCAAAATATTGCAAATTCAGTTTGCTATTGAAAATTGATTTTATATATTTTTCCTCGAAAATATTGTATGTGCTGAATGTTGTGCCTTCTTACGACTAAAACATGTAACTTAGTATTCCAACATGTTTTAGAAAAAATAAAACTTATAACGATACCCTACTTCAAGTATCTAAAGGTCTCCTGACCCCACATTCGTCGGATTGTCGAAATTCTTATAAGCCTACTGTAACGAATTTATGCTTATTTATACAGCAAGTTTCGGAAAGCTACAATATATTAGGGCATTGTTCCTGGACTAAAAACAAACATGATTATCAATAACGGCCAAATGCCGACGGAACTGCAAGTTTGTTTTTAAGTCCATAATAATTTATTTCCACAGTAGATTGTTGTGATGAGTTCATATTTGGCATGGACCTTTAACACACTAATATCCATTTTCAGGAAAGAAATCATTTTTTCCGATGTGTATTTTCAAAATGGTGATGATTTTAAATTTTCAAACTCAAAGCCAATAATATTATTAACATTTTACTAGAATTTAAAAAAAGTTTAAAAATTAAATTATCTAAACCCCAGTTTTTAAATACCTGTCAATAAATAACGGAGTTAATGCGATTTTCTGAAAAAAAAAAATTAATTTTGTATCATTATTGATGCAAGTTTAGGTTATTTTAATTAAAAAATCGTTTGAACTGAACTCTATTATTTGTTGGTCAAAGTTTTAAAAACTTGGTGTTATTGTTTACATGATTTAATTAATAACTTTTTTCTGTTGTAAAATTTTGATATAATTTAATGTTTTTAAGACATTTGACTTTAACAGTTTTTAATTGTCGAAATTTTGAAAGTAAACATTGAAGAAAATAATTTCTTTCCAGAAAATGAACATAAGTGTAATAACGGTTAATTCCAAATATGACTTTAATACAACCGTCCAGTTTGGAAATAAAACTTATTGATTGTAAAAAACAAAATGGCGAGTGTGTGAGTAACCAACCGGTTGGCCATAATTACTCTGATAATCAAATTTGTTTCGTGCAGGAACAGGCACACTGGTCTAAAATATTGTCAAAGAGTTCGAAAACACAAATTATTTGTTGGATTTGAACGAATAAAGTTGTCATTAGTAACCAGCTCGCCCATTCGCCAGCGCCTACTACCTCGCCCTACTCACATCATGGGGTAGTGCGCCCAGAAGTAGGAGACCTCCGCGCCGGCGCTGAACGGCTGGGGGGAGTCGCCCTCGCTGCGGCCTCGGATGCGGATCGCCATGGGGCCGGAGTGTCGCTGCTTCAGCCGTCGACTCAGCAGCGAGGATGACATTGCTGAGGAAGCGCTGAATCTCCCGGACAGTGCGGGCGCGCACTGACACCGCTTGCGGATGAGAGAAACGCACTAATCTAGTTTATCATCCGGTGATAGTGCGTCTCAGAATGATGGAAAAGACATTGGTTTTCCCAACCAACAAAATTAAAATTTTTTACAAGTCCGCGAAGAACATATCAATCGACACAATCGATCAATTTAAGCATCGCATACTAAGCGTGAAAAATAAATTAATATTCAAAATATTCAACTTAGTAATATTTAATTAAACTTGGCAAAAGAATGTTACATAAAAAATACATACTTCCGTGCTAAATTTCAAGGATCTCTATAGCATGGATTTTCAGTTGGCAGGAAATGGCAGTTTCACTATGGGGATTTTAAACTAGAAGTGCCAAGCACAGCCTACCCTTGCGAATTACTTTCACATCAATTCGTGTTTTACGACCTGCACTAAAGAAACAATAGTTACACGTGACTCTAAACACTTATTATCAAGTTATATATTTAGTTAATAATGTTGTTATAAAAGCCATTTTAGTCTCTTATCAACTACGTTTTTTAAACTTTTGTGTGGTTTTAAGACAATGTCGTACGTCACAATGATACTGTATGATAACTTCAGTACTGTTTAAATTAACACAATAGTTTTTATTTGTCCCCATTTATATTATTTAGTTTTAATGTTATTAAAATTTAAAGGGTTTTAATTAATATGTGAGTGAAATCAAGTTCTAATTATGGTAGGCTACTCTTTTAATAAATATATTTTTTAAAGGTAGTTTTTTCACGAGTCATGCACGAAGTATTAGCCTACACTTAAATTTTATTAACGGGGGTAGTTTTTTACCAAAATTTGAAATTGATTGCTGGCTATCAAGCCAACTATGGCCATGGCTATCTATCCATGGTTCAAGCTAGTGTAACTATGTTGAATATTTGTATTACAATATAATCTAGGATCAATAGTATTTTATAATTTTAACCGTCCCATATCACGTTTTGAAAAAACCGGTTGGATACAAAACAACCCCAAAACAGTCAACACTCTTAAACATAACACACTTGAACCTAAACACACACAGATCACTGAAACACAAAAACACAGAACCGGCACTCGCTAAACCTTCAAAGAACGCAGATTGTAGCTGAGAAAGCGCGACAAACAAACGGAAATACCGCCAACTCTCGGCACTCGGCACACGCTAACTGGCAGCGACTCATGACCTTGCCGCCGATGGAGCCACTGTCGCTGTACGTCCACGCTACCACAACACTGCACGACTGCACGGCACCGGGAGACTGTGCTACTGTACGGCTACTGATAACATCTCTACTTCTAGGCCTAGGTGCACCCACCCGATTACACGCCATAATGCAACACCGACTGATAAGAAGAACATGGTGTATGTAGCTTGTTCGTTTTCTTTTATACTTAACGATGATAGCTTGTGTGCTTATGCATACTGAACAAAGTTCCAAGTGATACAAACAGAAAAAACTGACTAGATTAAATTGTTGATCCCAAGAAATGTATGCCACAATCTATAGTTTGTGTTTTATTAGAATTTCGTTTTTTTTTCAAGATATATATTTTTAGATTTATCTTAAACTCAAAGACCAAAAAACTTTTAAATACAACCGAACATAACTAATGCGTATTTTTAAAATCTTTGTCTACCATATTTTATGTAATGTCCCTAGATTCAATCCTTTTACTTCATACAGTACACAATTTTAAAATAGTATATCCACTCAGATTATTGATACTTACAGCCTGAAGCAATCTTTGTTATTGGGTTATTGTAATCCGTTTCGCCGATTACGGTGTTATCAGATGTCAAAAAAAAAAAAAAAAAAAAAAAAAAAAATCATAAACTAACAGAACATCACTCACACACAAATATCACCATAGATTAAGCATATCACCTTACGGATTATTAAGTTAATTAAAAGCTGACGGTGAATTACATGAATGCATAAATAGAAAAATTCGGGGAGTTCCCATACGGCCACACGGTAGAGGTTCTTGCACGGTCTAGCTTGTTATCAGCAGATGATATTTCTCCAGTATTTGACTCGGTAAGGTCAACAAACAGCTGATATGTCTCCCAAACCGTGTAGTCGTGTAATGTAGGACGCTTTGGTTTCATAAATATAGAAGTTAATTATAGATTGGGTTTGATCTAGAGCCAATTCTTTCATTTTAAATCATACTATTGTTAATTTAAGGAAGTAAAAGCGACAATAGTACGACTTTAAATGAAATAATTGGCCCTATATCTAACCTAATTTATAATGGAACTTCTATTTTTTTTTCAAAGCATGCTTCATTACACGGCATGGAGACGTATCACCTGTTTATTGACCTGTCAAACACTGGAGAAATAAACACAAAAATAGATGGTTAGCTAGTCCGTGCACGAACCTCTACCGTTTGGCCGTAAATGGAGCTAACAAAACTTTATATTAATGTGTATGTAAGTTCTATGTAAGTTTTTAAAAACGAACCAGTTAAAAAAAAAAATTAAAGAACCGTAAGGTGATATTTGTGTGTGAGTAATGTTCTGTTAGTTTATGTTTGTTTGTGGACGATTGATGATGCCGCAATTAGCGAAACGCGTCACAATAAGCAAATTACGAAGATTGCTTCAGAAGAAGCAATCTAGCACTAGATTTTCCATAAGTATATCCACTCAAACTCTTCAGAAAATGGATGTTTATCTACGATCATTGAAATAAGCAAGTATAATGATATTACAAGTAACACCATAAAGAAGTACATTATCACACCGAATACAAACCCGCTGCATAGTAAATCCATTATATTGTAATAGTCACTTTTTGATACGGGTTATAGACCAATAACTCGGCATTTATAAAAGTTGAGTCATTTAAAATTACTTATTTCGTACATCGACCTATTGTTCTATTACAATTTATGCTTTTGTTTTTTTAAGGTGCGGCTACACATAGCAGGGAAGGACAAGGAAAGGCAACGGACGGGACAGTTTCTGATGAATGCTCCCTGTGTTGGCTGTGTTATCAAATGTTAGCGGCTACACATGACAGGACGGGACACGGACAGGACATTCGCCGTGTCGGATGGATCGGCAGACGAGCATTCATTCGCCAATGTTGTGTCCTGTCCGTATCCCTTCCTGGTATGCGTTCCTTTCCGACACTACCAGAAAAATTCTGACGGTAGCTCTGTGTAGTGAGTATGGCGGCCGGCGGGATGACCAGTGTCGGATGGTTGCGCGCGCAACCTCCCGCTTCAGAAATGTCCTGTCCGTATCCCGATAAGTGTAGCCACCCCATTAGAATTTTGTCCGTTTCCTTTCCGTGTTCTTTCCTGCAATGTGTAGAAGCATATGTGCCTAACCTTAAAATATTATGAAAATGTGAGTGAGAACAACGATCAGCTCAGTGACATCGGGCGTGGCTCTGTTTTATGGGTGACCGATCGACATAGTTATTACTTTATTTTTATAATGCTTTGAAAAATCTAAGCTGGTCATAGATAAAGTAGGGTAAGCAAAGAGTGCATACAGTCTTTAAGCTACTCGCTAAATTACATCTCAATCGTTGTGAACCTTCATAATACCATTTATCGCATAGACTACTACTACTATCAATTTATGAAATCCATGAAAATATTTATTGAAGCAAATCATAAACTGTCAACTATATCTCTGAAGAATTTTAAAATAAAATATCTTGATTGTTTAGAATAAAAATAGAAATCTTCATAGTTAGATTTAGTTTACAATTGGTTTTAAAAGTTTAAATTTATTTTAGTATGTTGTAAAATGTAAGAAGCAAGACTTCAATGTGCCAAGTCTGTTTGAGCCATGATTCACAGCCTCGGTTTCGTAACGGTTCTCTGACCAGATGGGATTTTTCTTGGCACACCATCTCTCTGAAGATGCAGAACTGCGAGAAGTACCCATTCAACCAAGCAGAGAAAACAATTCCGTCCCTTTAAATCGACTTTACGAGATGTTGGACGCTCTCTAGCAATAAAACTTTCACCAAATAACAGACTCTGTTTTGTTTCACACGAGGTAAAACGGAAGTTTACTGCTTGAATTTAAATGGTTATGTCTCCTGAGTCACTTGCAGACTTTCTGAAAACCATAACACTTTATGAAGTGTAAAAGACTACACACTACCATAATACCATATAAAGAGTGGTGGCTATTCTTCAAGATTATTTATAAACATTTAACTGTTATTATTACTAGTTATTAAACTTTTTGCCAGTTATCAAGTAGAATTAGAAAAAAATATTAAAGAGAGAAGACAATAATAGTTGAAAAAACTTTACTAAAACAATTTCCTTGTATGTTTTAACAATTGCTTTTAGATGGTAACAAAAAAATATGATGTAATCTCATTTACTTGAGAACAATACACATAATGTGATCTCAGTTGAATTACTGTATTCAATTATTAAATAAATTTGCAAAATTTCAATATAATCAACGGCAAAAGAATATTTAAAGAGTAGGAAACACATCTTAAGAGTCTGCAGTACTAGCTGCCTTCTAATTGATAAAAAGATTCATGTTTATATCATTAAAAACATTTATATCTGAGACCCTGCAGAATAAAAAGTTTTATATTATTGATTATTTAATTAATATACAACAAAGCATTTTCTACATTTTGAACAAAGTGTATCTACGTCTAAGAAAAATCCCGTGAATGTAGTTTGGTGTATCACAATAGAAGTTTAAACTGTTTTTATCGGTTATGTATATATGGATTCCTATCTAAGGTCATAAATATTCATCTTTAATGTTATATCAAATCGTGTTGTTTGCTGTCGATGATGTGTGTAATCAACACAATGATTTGCATTTCAATTAATTGTCGGCTACATAACGATAACCGTTTTGCCGGTTATAGACTAACACTTCCATGATAATTAATTTGCGCAAATAGCGCCTCCGGTAGAGTGGAATACCAGAGCTCAGGAGATTGAATTGGTTACGAATTGGAAAACGCACCAAATTTGAGAATTCACAGTATTGCAAACAATGCACAAAACTGTAAATATGACTCTACATGAATGATAAGGAATTACTATTTTGCAGTGATAATTTTTCTATAAAGACTTTGTACCTAACAAAAACACATAATATCAATAAGAGTCTCAAAGTAAAATGAGACTAACTGACTAACAAGCCTATGAATCCAAACCATATTACTACAAGTTACACGTCCCCGGTAAAAAATCGCATCTCCTAAGGACATTGTAAAATTTATCCAAATATTCTTAGATTTTGATAACAAGAAGTGTCTAAAATTAATAAATATGACAATTTATGCAACGAAAGTTTAGCTTAAACACTTAAGGGATATTAATTTTATTTTTTAACAGGAAGTTTTAAGGCAGTGCTATTGAAGCATACACTGACAGGTCTGTCTTAAATTATCATAAAAAATAATAAGGTACATTTTATTAACACAATTGGTTACATGCATTGTTACATAAATTTATAAATTAATCTTGTATAACTCAATAAAGTATCTATTTTTACATAAAAAAATATTTTTCAATGTCAGGGTTTCTTAAATTCAGTTTATATTTAATTTATTATAAAGTTAAAATTTTAAATTTACTTTTACTTGTTTATCATCAACAAAAATGATATTATGATTTCTCACTTTAAAACAAATAACCGCGGCAGTGGTTTGGGCAGGTGAGTTCCAAGTTGTCAAGTGCGGACAAAACACCATCCGTCTCTCTTTGTTTCGTCGAGATATTAATAATCTATTCAGCTATCCGGAATTTTTAACCTGACCTACTTCCATGTGAAAAACCATTCTTATGTAACTTTTTGTTATGAGCTATATACATTTTTATATAAATAAAAAAAATTAAATATTAGTCGTAAAGTTTAAAATTACCTTACAGCCTTGGTGTACTTTCATTATTAATTTTTACTCGATGTCAAATAAAACAGTTTGTCATAACTATTAATCTAGTGACTGAGCCAAGTTAAATTAATCCTTGAGTCGCTAGTTAAGTAGTTTTAAAGCTCACACCAACCTATCGCCTGAGGCAGTATTAATATAATAACAGTTTTATTACAAAATTCAGTCTTCACTGACACTTTAAAAATATTATGATAAAGCAGTAAAATGTAAACTATAATTTCGAAACATGGTAGTATTAAGCCATTGTTTGTACTGTTCTAGCTCTATTGAGTATAAGTTTGTTTTAATAAACAAAAGAAAAAACAAATAAAAAAGGTTTGTCTTTAGTTTACAATAATTGTTATGCAAAACATATCGCAGTAAAGATATGAAAGAGAAGACATTAAATAAAATGATAAGTGGTCAGTACCGAGTTGGACCATAGTGTGTTTATTAGACTTCGACTCGGCCTTAAACCACCTCAGCAAACTTGACTAATGTAACTTGACAAACTTGACTTGAACTTGACTTCGTTTTCGTTTAAAACGAATATATTTCACAGCAATGAAATAAACAAAATTTTGAATTTAAATTTTAAAAGAAAGTGTTTTTACCGTTCCTCAGGAAATTACCTTCTTAAGTGGAAGAGCTTTTTTTATCAAGATTCTTCACAAATTGGAATTCCTCGTTTCTTGAGGGGTGGTCGACACGTGTACATTAAAGGAAGCAATTTATCTGTGTACAGCATTCCTTGCTGAACAAACTCTTAATCTTTAGTTGCAAATGTCTTAAGCCTATTATCCTTAATTAAGATGTTTGTAATGTTTTGCGATTGTTAATGTCACATTCAAAAATGTCAATCAATTATCACAAATGCCTTACAATTTTCACTCAATAAACTAAATAGAAAAACAGGTCCTAAACATCTCAGTGAAGTACTCAGGTACTCCCGATTTAATGAAAAAATCACATATTCTTGACAAGTCAAGCTGCTATAAAGCCTGTTAATTATCTTCCTTCTTAAACTTTGCCTTTTTTAAGTACCTGATTTTGTAATGTTTGTATATTTTCATTTATATTTGAAATATAGTATTTCATATGTATTTAATTTTTTTTAAACTTATCGTTTTATGATTTAGTTAAAGATTTAAAAGGAGGTCTATCATCAAACGTTTTTCCTACTCCTTTCATAGTAAAAAAAATAAACATAATCTGGCGTAACCTTCTATTGCAACAGGTACTGAAAGACTACACTCAACTAGATATGCCAGATGGGATTTGCATGGAGAGGCAATTGGAGAAGAACAACTTCTGGTTACATCCAGCGATCGAACGCTTTTAAGCCAATCATCGGGAGTAATTTTAAAATATAGATTTTGTCAACCGAAGAACAAAAATAAATAAATAGCTATTGTGTATTAAGCGCGCAAATTAAGTGATCGCCAGTATTGCCATTCGAGAATTGTAGATGGCCTCATGAAGCGTCAGCTGAGTGAGGCCAATTATTTCGAGAGGGGCAATTGCTATTTATGCTCGTAATACACACAAGATACTTTCCATTAACATAATTGTAACAGATTAAATGTTTTATTGTATCTAAAATTTCGTTAGCTTTTGTTAGATTTTTCTCTGTTGGAACACACTGATAAATATAAAACATAACCTCAAAAAAAAAAAACAAAAAAAAAAAACGTAATTTATTAAATTACAACAATGACAAACAACTGTAACATGGTTTGTAACAACAGCTGACCTATTTGATTTAAGAGTGCGGGGATGAAAATTGCCGCTCTAGAGTGGGAATGAAACTGAAACCGGAAATGAACTATTTTGAGTATAATTACAAGGGTGGCAATGCCATTATTCATGGTAGTGGTAGGAAAATATATTTTTGTCAACTTCTTGTTGTATTAATAACATTTTCTATAAGGTAAAAATACGCTTTGAATGTAAAGGAAACTCACATAAAGTATTGTATGTAATATTAATTATTGTAACAGTTTTCACAGATAGTATGGTTGACCAAATAGTAAAGTAAAAAATAATATGCAAACGCTTTTCAAAATAGAAAATGAATCAGGGTAGTATAGGAGTTCAAACATCAATGGTTATGCTAGTAAAAATATCCAGGGAACTTATGTAGCCGGGAGTTTTAAATAAAAGCCTACTTTAATTGACATTGTCGGTTTTGGTAAAACTTTAATCAGAAATAATATTTAATTTTCATAACATAAAAAAAGGAACAAGCAAAACATATAATAGCGTGCAATAAGCTAAATTGAGCCCAATTTTCACGTTTTCCCTCGTCGCATATCTCATTACCTTGGTCTGCTGAACAAATTTTGTGCACATTTTACTCGTTGGTTGTATAAAAATTTCATTAACATTTTAGAATAGTTTTGAATTATATGCAGTATATGAGGCCATTTGTGAATTAATTTTTAACATAGTGCGTCGATAATAAGTGAATAGTATAAATTTAAGTCCTTCTATAATGACGGCATTTTTAAGGTGCGACTTCAATGCCAGGAAGAACAAATATTTGTAAAAAAATTCCACAACGCCTTTTTCTGAACATATGTTTATAGTTAAAGCAAATGAACTTTTCGAACCCCAACGAAAGATTTTATAAGTTCTTATTTGCTAATTTTTCAGTCTTATAAGGGTTAGAAACGAAAATTGTAATATTTTGATTAAATATTTTACTACCGAAACCAATACATATAACATTATTATTATTTTTTTTTATATATTCGGTAACATATACGAGTATGTTTGAAATTCTTATACGAGCGTAAAAGAATGCAATTAGGAGTCTAGAGAGAAAACTACTGAACGGATCGTGGTCGTTTTGAGGTCGATGGTTTTTTTTTTATGGCCTCTAGATGATAGGAAAATTATGGTATTCCTCGGAAAATGCATTATAAAACCACAAAACGAAAAATAAACCTTATTTAGACCAATCTAAGTTGTTGTTTTGTCACTTTGTTTGCTGCTCAAGGTGATCTAAATTCAACACTGAAAATTGACACCATTGCTGATTTAGAAAGTAGTTTCAGTAAACATGACAGACAACTTGAATTGAACAGTCATTGACAGATGAGAAATAAAAGCAAAGACACTTATTTTGAAAGCAGTAAAATACAGTAATTAATTGTCATCGATTTAAAATGGGTTGATTGTAAAATACTCATAACAATATTTTAATCTATTTATTTTTGTTGTAACTATTTAATTTCTTTAATGTGCATATAAAATGAATTATGACGAATTAAGAAATAAAAGATACAGGAAGAAACACTGATACTAAGGAAATAAGATAGAAATGAAGTGCAAACAAGAGGCAGATAAAACACATTTTGAATAGTGATTTAGTGACCATAAAAACCCTAATATTAATTTGGAAAGACAATTGGAATGGAATAACGTAAAAATATGTCATCGTTACCTTTAATTATTTTTCTAATTTCCCTAACTACAATGTAAAACCATATAAAAGAACGACCTATTATCGTTTTATAACTAACTGTTCACTTTAATAAAGAAATGGAAAAATTTAAGCTTTAATATTATTTTGTCAGGGTTTTCATAAATTTTCGACCAATAAAGATAATAAAACATGACATTTTATGAACAATTATCATAAATATTACCCTTCATTTTTGACGGGCTGTTTAGCTAGTTTACAATATCAGGAGAACTGTAATGTACACGGACAATTAGAGTTTTGGGAAACGAGTTTCATATTCAAGAGAGCGGATAAGCTGTTATTGATGCAGCATTGGCTGTGCATTCTCTACTGGGTAAAGAGGGCTTAATAGATAGTTTGACCTCTACCGAGAAGTTAATAACAAGGTAGATATTTATAGAACATTTTAGTCAAAAGTTAAATTCTTAGAAAAGTTAAACGTATTTGTTTAGAGATTATTGCATTTATTTATAATAATAGTTTTTTTTTCAAGATTTAAAAAACACTAAATTATGATCCGTAACTAAAACTATTAAAAAAAAGTATGTTGTTCATGAAACTATATTTTAGATAAACATTTCATATGCACAATAATTACCAACGCCTATTCAAAGCTATAGTCGGCGTCAATAGAACGGGCGGGTGAAGGTCAAGCTAATTAACATGTAGTTAAATGAGCAAAAATCAGCTGGCTTATTAAAAGACTTGACCTTGACACGCCTGTTCTATTGCTCCTGACTATAATACCCAACAAAGTGGTTCTCGAGCGTTAGTTTATATGCACGCCAATAAATAATATTTAAAATTTAAATGAATATTAAGAACAGTATTTTAAACCTTTCAAAGTAAGGTAGTAATAGATATCCCCCGTCATCAAACCAGTACGAGCACTCAGATTGACGGTGACTGTTGGAACAGGTTTGACGGATGCCAAAAATGCAGCCAAGTCAAAGTGGAGGCCATAAATCTACTACAATACGAGTAAACTACATTTTACTCACCCACAGACAATATTATTTATGTACTTCTTTACATTTAAGCATTTAAGTTTTGTCCATTACTAATTTGAAAGCGTAGCAATGGCTTACTTACAAGAAATACTTTAATTTTAGACTTATCACGAGCACAACTTAGGCACTTTAGAGTTGCTACAAATTTGTAATTGTATTTTGCGTCTAAATTAAAAGTGAATTTAAATACTATAAATAATTAGAAAATGTAAAGAATAATCCGTTATTTATTTACTTTGAATATAAGTATATTTTGAAATTGTTACGAAATAAAATGAGATTTCCTATGACCATATAACAATACATACGCTCATGTGAGTAGAAGAAAAGAATGTTAAAAAAAAAAAAAAAAAACAACATAATATGAGATTACCTTGTTTTTATTTGGCTCAGTTTTCAAATTTAAGTACAACGTATTACATAATGCGATACTAATAGTTTCATTATACATCAACATATAAATTAACATGTTAGCAATGAGGTGTAGTTTAGTACTTATCAGAATTTGTTATTACTGTACTCGAGTTTACCCGAGCATTATTATTTCACATAAAAGATAAAATCGTAATGAGTTTCCAAGTATCATTTGAACACTATGTTACTTTTTTTTGTAACCAATATTACTTGTTTATAAGGTTGAACTTTTATTAGGCCTAACTTATATTTCATTGTAATATTATTTGTAAATAAATTACATATCAGTATTTAATTTTTTGCTATATTTTTCTTAAGACCTTAGGTTAAAATTATTATGAAGGATATCATTATGTTAATCTATCTTATGGTTTGTACGACCTCTACTAAAATAGTAAAAGTGGATATATTAAGAGCCTTCTAGATATATTAGACCTTCTAGATATATTCTTAACCTTCTAGATATATTAGATATAAATTAAGCTTTGTTTACAGATGTTTTAATTCAACTACTTTTCACTCATAAGCCTACTGTTCGACGAATGAAGCAACGAAAGAAAAAAATAACTACACAAAGGAGCTAATGGATATCCCTTGAATATTCTGCTGATGCTTTAGCTTAACAAAGCTTGATTAACGATGTCCAAGGCGTCATCTCTAACTCCTTAAGTCAAGCTTGCCCATGAGTTGTGTTGTCATTGATTCATTACAAATAATTTATAAGACAATTTAAAATTTACAATTTACTCTTATATTTGAGTTGTAAAATATCAAAAAATACATCTTATTAAAATACGTCTTATTTCACGTAGATATTAGGCCTACCTTAAAAATTTTGTTTAGTGTAATATTTCTATTAATTTTATTTAAGTGATCTCTGAAAATTTATTTTCAATCAGGGAAATACGAACCGGAAATATATTTATTTTCTTATTTAGAAAACTACTTCCTCTCAAGAAGTCCAGGGCTGCGTTACTAATAAGGAGAATGGATCACTGAACTCGTTCCACCAATAATTCTGATATCCTTTATAAGCGGAGCGGGAAAGACCAATACAAATATATTTGTAAATATACGGTATCCCAAAAACGTTCAAAAACTTTGTATTCAAGTTGTCAATTATAATTCTTTTTTATTTTGTTTATTAAATTATACATTTTAAAACTTAGTTGTAATAAAATTCATCGGGTTTAATTTATATTAGTAGATTAAGGGTACATATGTTAAGTTTTAGCAATCTATTTTTTAAATTTACACTATAATTAAAGCTCGTCCTGTATAGAATTTGTAAATCAGAAATCACTCATTTATTTGCCATTGAAATACAAATATGCATTAGCAATGTCAGGTACAATTGTAATAGCAGATAGGCTACGGTCAGGAGTAGGCTTATAAATAAGTTATTAATTATATATTTAAATTAAAATATTTATCGATTATACATTTAGTTTAGAAATAAATTTTAAACTTTTTTTTTACTACTGTAAATGTTAAAATATTTTGAATAACAACCAAGAAAATAAATAATCAATGAAATTACATTAAATATTTTATTAATGTTCCATAAAAACTTCTATTATTTTTCACAAAAATACATAAAGAAAATATTAAAATTTTTTTAAGGATTGTCGGACTTTTTTACTTTACTTTGATTGGTCCACTTAGACTATTGATCTATGCGTGGATCGTGTTAGACCAAGTGGAGGCGAGCCGCTACAGTACAATTTGAAAGGTACTTATAAAATTCACTGTCAGAACGCGGATTCGAACCTCCGACATGGCTGCCACGGTCCCGAAGTCCGGCGCGCTAACCACTACGCCGACTAACACATAAAAATATTAAAATTAATATTATGCTAATTATGCAGGTTAAAATTATGTACAGTATTATATTACTAGTACACAACACAATTTTAAGACAAATTAAATTAATATAAATGACTATATTAATTTAATATAGTAATTAATTCGTGATATTAACAGATTTTTCAGAATTGTTAAACTATTCTAAATAATTAACAAATCTATAAAACTACTTTTAATACTGCTACACTAACCTTTTATGGTAATTTTTATTTGTACAGTGTACAACTGAGGGGCTGTCTGCACGGACAAATTTCATTAGGGAATATAAGGTTTGCTGAAGACCATTCCGAGAATACTCAGCTCCCCTCGGGTCTGATGTACCAGCAAAGGTCAGCGCGACCGGATGTTGAATCAAATTTGTTACACCAACTCCCTCAAGGAATAAAAATAGCAAAGGAAATTATATATTTAACATTAATTAGTGATTTAACATTTGTTTTGCTGTCCACATTTCACTATGATTTATTGAAACGATTGATGTACAGAATAAAACTAGTAACTAAGTTATATCTAACAAATTGAAAAAAATATTTATGATTAGAATCACTATACTTAATGTAGTAGTTGTAAACATGGCATAAAATTAAATTCCACAAGATGTTCAGCAAAATATTTTTTGTATCACATCCGTAAAATTTATCACCTAATTGAATACAGGAAACCCGTATAAACATTCACGGAGTATAGAACTTGTATACTTTTCTTCGTAATTTTGGGATTAGAACGCCTTTGATGGTTGTACTTTAGTTTTAACTCTACGAACATCCTAATTATTAGATGCAAGTGTGTTTGTACGTAAATTGGACGTAATCTTTGATATGGGATATTATTAGGTACGTATGTTTACTTGTAAGGGCTACTTTAGTAAAAGTCATGATAAATAATAACAATGAGTACCCTGAATTTAACATTTTAATTCCACTGCAATGTTTGGTAGTATCCAAGTAATGATACCGGTGTTTCCTTATTATAATTCTATAATGTCTTTGATCATTGTTGTATATGAATTAAAGTTACGATTATTATTATGCTTACTATTTATTCTTACAAAACTACTGTTATTTTTATATTAGTATTAAAGCAAACAATATATAGTGTTATTTTATAACTTATTTACGAACAGGTAACCACTCTAACAGAAGACTACTATGAATAAGTTTATATTATTACTATTTTAAATAATAACATAAACATTTAAAAGGTAATTAAAGAGCTTTGTATTTTTAAAAGCCCTATTGAAGCAAATTTTGTAAAATTAGTTTGTTAATAGATATTTTAAGAAAAATATTTAAAAAAAAAAAAAAAACAGAAGTCACTGGGTACTTATGGAACAGTGAAAATACAAAATAAATTTTTCATAATTTTCAACATAATTTGCATTCAAATAAATCTATGATCCCAAAACTGATTGTTGATAAGACAATAACAGAATTTATTTAATTTAACGTAGAACTAATTAAATTACAAAATATTTCTTAGTTAAGTCTTTTAAAAACCTTCTTCAAATGTCTCACAGTTAAAGCTAGCGTTGAAGATTTTTCAAAACGGCCATCAACTTGGGTCTTAACCCATCACATTCTGTTTGTGTTGCCTTAAGTCTTTTCCTACACATTCTAAGCCATTATGTCTATTTCTGACAGTAATAAATTCGTGAAAGTAGCCTATTAATATTTGTTGTGATGGCAAAACAATTAGCAACTTATAATTGTTATTTACCTAAGGAAACATCACTAATACGTGAAATTAACATAAAAGTTTAAAATAAAAGTAATCTTTAGATGATGGGGTTGACAATATGCTTATGTTCTAATGAACGCTTGTCCTCTTCAACATTGGTTAAGCAATGCAGTCTTCTATGTAAACCATTCGACTTTAGCGTAAAACAAGGTATTGTATTTAGGATGCCGTTTTTCAACCATATTTAAAACTTGATAATCATTTAGTTGAATACATTAGAGCTCTCAAACCTCTATAAATTGAAAAGGGGCATATCCAATTTCCAGTGCTTTTGAGAAAATCACTAAACTTTCCTTATTTTTAATGATTACTGATACAATATACTTTTTCAAATGTATCATGAATGAGTGTATCGAAAGCAACATTTAATCTAAGAAACCATTAAACTTATTTTAATAATAAATATTAAAAAAAATGCCGCCCGACAGAGAGGAATAAACACAAAAAATGCATAAGGAAAATATACATTAGTTTTATATTTTTATTTTTTACAGGGGTGAAGAAGAGTCTTTAGAGTCTGCAGTATCAGCCATCTTTTATATTTATTCTCATAAAACTCATGTTAAATTTGAAACCTCCGCTACGCCTTTCATGTTGGTTAAAAAAGATTAATATTTGTCATTTCAATAGAAATTTTAAAATCTAGGATACTATGAACGAAAGTTTTATATGTTTGATTGAGCAAAAAGGTATTCTCAACATTATTTGTTCGAAGGTGTTTGCCTTTTTCAGTATAGTTTAATCTCATAAATCGCTCTATATTCGTGATTATTGTTTCACAGTCCATTTGATCTTAAAAATGCCTTTACAATTACATAAATATGAATAATTTTAGATTAACATTAAAGGCTAACGGACGTTTCACATTTAACATGGGAATAAAAATAAAAGGTGGTGGGTACTGCAGAATCATGAGCCGCCGATATCCCATCTAAATAAAACAGTATCGTTGGGCGCCGTCACCCATCAACCACCGCCCGCTAAGGACCCTCCCTGACGGTGAAGCTGACAAATCACTCCGGCGCGGCGGTCCGTTATGAGATGTCCCCCACAGGACAGCATCGATCATCGATTAATAAGCCTATTATTCTCCCTGCTTGTGCGCCAGTCAAAACAATAATTCGTACTGCAAGTCTCCTGATTTTATTAGCTGAGATGGTAAGTCGTAGGCCTTGTAACCTTGGCCAGGATGTCAACGATGACTCGCATTCAATTCCGTGCCAACGTTGGTTGTGGGGTCAATCTAAAATAAACCGCAACACCCTTGTGTGGAAGCTGACGGGATCGAAGGTACGACTCTAAAAGTTGCGCCTTCTCCAACGTTGATTTTGCTACTTTTTAATTTTCTATACTGTGAGTGCCCCCCACGGCTTTTAAATGTGACTAAAATAGTAGTTTTCATCACTAGGACGGAAAGTAGCTTTTTTCTGTCGGAAATAGCAATTAAGCACAGAAAAAACACTTTCCGTCCGAGTGATGAACAAGGTTTTTCAGCATACTGCCAAAATATAAAATGAAAAATCGTTTTAAAGTAAAATAAGTAAAATTTCATTATCTCTTTACATTTATTAGTTGACTTTCATCGTAATTTAAGTATTCCTTATAAATAGCTGATATATACGTTCAATTAGGGAAATGTAAAAATCCTTGCATTAAAATTGTAGTCTGCAAGTAGTTTTTTGTTTACGTTGGCCTTAATTGTTTTAGATTACCGTAGGATGATTTTTGTTTCAGAAAAAAAAACAGCTTTTGAGGTTAGTGCACGGAAACAATTAAAATATGTTTTTTCGGTGTACTTAAAAGTCCTCAGAAAACGCCAACTTTTGGACTAAATACATGGTAGCTGAATGGTTATAATGCTTTCCTTTGAATACAAAGGTTGCCGGTTCCATCCTGAGAAAAAGCTTTTTAAAGGTTCGATTCCAGACCCATTAATTTGATGCTTTCTAACAACTAGTCGATGTTGGATAGTAACAAGACTGGGGTTTGGACCATTTCCCGTCAAAACGTTAAAAAATGCCACTGGCGTAGATAGACACAAATTAAATAAATAAACAATAAAAATGAATAAAACGTACTAATATATGAATAATATACCGAAGCACAAAGTATTATGGTTCAAGTTAAAATTTAAAACTGAGCTTTTAAAATGGTCTGGGGTGTCACTTATCCAAACAAAGACAGGTGAGATATCTACACAACGAAAAAACAGAGAGCTCCATTACAACCACTCGGGGTGTATGTCATCGCATACGTCACATCATCGCATCGCGAAACGTTGGTGGGGCTAAAAGCAAAGTTTAAGGTCATAAAACAACCTGCATCACATCGACATGTGACTGATATTTCGTTGCATTCTGCAACTAAAAGCACGTTTGGTGTAATGGATATGCAAAATAAGGATACACGAGACATATCTCTGTCAATTAAGTCAATGTATATTTAAAAAATGTTCTCATTTTAAACTGACCTTCTATGTGTGTTTTAAATAATTTTATCTACTATTTTTGTAAACTGAAGTAATGAATATATTACAAGTAACATAGTAAAGAGCTACATTACTAAGACCCGTTGCTTAGTGCGATCTCAAACGTTCAGGTTTAACACTAAATTCAGGCTCTAGACCAATGAGAGCTCAGCATTTGACGAAATTAATGTTGTAATATTATTTAATATGAATGAATTTAAATGAATTTAACTCGTAATTTAAATTATTACACAATTCGCAAGTCAGCTCATTGTTCCATTACGAATCAGGTTTTAGATTTTTAAGTGAATAACCTCAAAAGAGTGAGGCTTATTGAGAGTGAGAACGATTATTAGGCAAGACGACATCTGTGTGGCTACGTTTTGGATGGATGGTCGCCAATCTCCTATGAATTGTCGACATATATATTACAGTAATTTACTAAATTTTTCATTTAACTCAGTCTTTAAGCCACTCGTAAGATGTTAAGAACACTCACTTTGCTCGTGTCCTAGGTTATATCTCATCCTGGCTTAGAGGCCTTCATAATACAATCGGTGCATAAACTACTATTAACGCATTTCAGCTTAAAACTACGTAAAGTATGAAAAATTGCAACATAAAAATTGTTACTTCTATAAAAAAGATTGAGGTTATATGGACATACAGGTTATGTGTTGTAGGCTTATGTTGGGAGTACAAAAACCATTTGAAATTAAGAAATAGGCATATTTATGAATTATTTTAATGTAGAGTTATTTATAATTATTCAGTAGATCTAAACGAAAATATATTTATTAATACTTAAATAATGTCCTCTTAAAAAACCACACAAAACAGTAATACATGAATAATAACTTTTATGTCTTTGTATGAACGAACCAATACTTTGTTATTATCAGTATTTATTAACATAGTAGTCGATGTTGCTAAGTTCAAGCTAAGCATGGAAAACTTCTCATCTGCAATGCAGTTAAAGCCATGTCTTCAAATTGCCTAACATAAGAAGCGGTGACATTTGTGCTGATTGTGTTTCTATTACTCGTTTTATATAATATACATTTCTTATGCTAGTAGTTATTTGGAAAATAATTAGGTCAAAACAAATCCTACAATATGCACTAGTTATGTTATAACATTCATGCACATTATAAGATAAGTTTTTTATATAAAAATATGGCATGCATAACTTAGATAGATCTGCTGCATTAAACTTAAACATGTACTGTATACTAGTAAGACATTTTATAAAAAACTATTAGATATGAGTATTAATTAAATAGTTTTTTTCTGCAAATCCACATTTTAAAGTTGTTGTCAGTGAAAGTGTCTTATAATTCAAATTGCAATAAAAACAGTTGACTGAATTATCAATCATTAAATAAACTTCATTGATTTTTAATTACCGTCACAAAAACCCAATATCTTGAATTTACTGATATTAGTCAAAAGAAATTCTTAAGGAAGTAAGTTTCTTTTGTAAAACTAATCGACGCAACTTACAGAATGACGAAACACACTTTCCGGTAACTCACCTGTAACACAAAAACCAATACTGAATAAGAGAATTTGTTGTATACACAAACAATTTTTATTTAACATTGGATACATTACCTCTGAGTACCAGGTTAACAGAGCCTTGCTCGTTGATTTTAACCACTTTTGTTATAGCAATCAAGCTATTAAATCTACTTTTATTGAAGAGCACACCAGACTATTCACAGATAACAGCTGTTAAAAAATGCTTAAAATTAACGCCTCTTTATTTTGTTTACTTTTATTTTGTTATTTCGTTACCAAAATAGCAACCCATAAGACCAATGTTAAAAATTACGATTTTTAAACTTAAAAATAGACTAAATTTGATTTTTCCTGGGATTGAGGCTTTCTAAACTTATTTTTGGGCCAAAATACTCTCAAATGCAAAGTTTAAGCAAAATGTAACCGCTATATTTCGAGATCGTGGAACACACATCACTTCAGACGTTGCTGATTATAGGATAGTTAAAAAATCACGTTTACTTGTTTAGATTTTATAAAAAATTATATGTGTAAATTAAGAATTCCATACCCAAATTTCAATTTTTAAACAACCATTAGGAAATCCAAGGTGTAATAATGAACCAATTAAAACAATAACATTTACATAAATACAATATCTATATATTAATAGGCAAGCATCTCCTCCTCTTCTCTTCCTCCTTTTTTCTCAGCTTGTTCGCAACGTAGGGGAAATCCGCGCATACCGTTAGAAAGGTCCTATAGATGAGCAGAATCCTATTATAATTCATATCGGCTCTCAGGGCTTCGCCCTACAGGCTATCAAAGTTTCAATGTTAATCTTAAGGCAGAAGGATAATTGAATAATTAGACAGCTGTTTTAATAACAAATGCTTGCAATTCAGGAAGAACAGATGTTCAGTTTTAAAAAATTTTAAAACTAACTGGCCCAAGATTAACAGAATGTTTCATACAATTTCGGCCAGGGGACGTGCGCTAGTTAAATTTAAACCTCTTCCTGTCGGCTGTATCACAGAAATAACATTTAGATCCACATTTTTATATCTTTTTATTAACTACATTAGTGGTGCTATTTCTTCCAACTACCTAATTTTTGCCGACGATATAAAGATATTTGCTGCGGTCTGCAATATCGTTGATTAGAAGGGCCTTCTATACCGGACTAAAGTGGTTTGAACTCCACAACTTTAACACCTCTAAATGTCATGTTGTCTCAATTGTGCGTGGCAATGTTACTCTTTATCTTCCCTTCAACTATCTTATAACGTCCTTGAAGAGAGCCTCCAAAATGAAAGACCTCGGAGTCATTATGGCCACTTCCTTAATCCCACATGAACACCTTGCCTTGCCCATGTTGCTTCCAGAGTTAGTCGCTTATTGGGCTTCATCTTTCGATCAACTAGAAACTAACCATCTCTCTTTTCTCTTATTTCTTGATTTTGCCTTACCGGAGTATGTCTCACCCATACAGTGCCACTACCAACTTGACCATATCGACATTCTGGTAGAAGTCCACGTACCTTTCACGAAAATGATGGGTTGGAAACTTTATATATCTTGAGGCCATTGTTATCGATTCGGAAAGGCTCTTGGAGTTGAAGCCCCCGCACATTAAACGCAAGTTTTATGACCTCAGCCTGCTCTTTAGACTGGTAAACGGCCTCACAGACTTTACAGAAATATCTCCACTGGTAGATGGCCAAAATTAATGATGACACTTAACAATAAGACTAGGTATTTAGCTCATTATTGGACAGTACAGCAAGCGCTAGAGATGGGATTGAAAATTACGAAAATTAATAAAGTACTGCAATTTTCACAATCCTGTTGGTTAAAATCTTATATAGATAACAATACAAGAAGAAGAACTGCAGCAACATCCAATTTTCAAAAAGATTTCTTTAAATTAATGAACAATGCAATATCGTAAAACATTAGAAAACAAAAGAAATCACAAAGACTTGAGATTGGTTGATGATCCAACAAAATTACAGAAATGGTGCAAAAACCAAACTTTGCATCTTCTATAATTATTAATGAAAACCTTGTAGCCGTTTCTATGAATAAAATTTCAATTAAGATGGATCGACCCATATATGTTGGAATGTCCATTCTAGACATATCAAAAACTCACATGTATGATTTTCATTATAATAAAATGGTAAAATTTTATGGTAGAGAGAATATTGGAATAGCATACATGGATACCGATGCATTCATCTATTGGATTATAACCAATGATATGTACAAAGATTTACGCACATTTGTTTATAAAAATGACTTTGATTTTTCTGACTATCCACAACATCACCCTAATTATGACAATGGAATAAACAAGAAAGTTTTAGGAAAATTCAAAGATGAGACAAATGGTTCGCCTATGGAAGAAATTGTAGCATTAATGTCCAAACTGTATTCTTTTCAATTGTACATTAGTGAAAAAGAAGAACATCAAGTTGTAAAGAAGGCAAAAGGTATAAAAACATCATATTTAAAGAAGAATGTACAGTTTGAACATTTTAAAAGATGGTTTAATTT